>JBCEWC010020853.1:0-10733 GCA_038996855.1 Solanum aculeatissimum
TTTAAATCACCTAAAACTACAACACATAAGTCCCAATCACTTAATTACTTGAAAATCTAAAGAACCCAACCTTAATTAAAAACATAAAAATCATATTTAAAGAGGAGGGGTTTCTTGGGTCTTCAAGGATGAAGGGGGATCTTTGAATCAACACCCACATACCTTGATTTCACCAAAGGAATTACAAAGTCAAACTTAGTCAAGGTTGTCTTCCCTAATTTCTTCAAGGTTTCTTCAATGGAGGCTAAGAGGGTTTTAGAATTTTCAAAGTGAATGGAGGAGGCTTGGAATTGGTGAAAATAAGTGAGGGTATTGATTTAGGGGTTTAGGAGACTTTAGGATACCTAAAAGGGGCCTAGGAATTAATTAAATCATAATATTACCATTTATGAATCAGACCATTTAACTGAACACAGTGTCACACGGCTTCTACATTGCCCGTCAAAGTGAATCACTGACCATGAACTCAACCATAAAAAATGCCTTAGCCAAAATTTCAACGTAAACTCTCGGAGGACCTTCTGGACCATTTGACGAGGGGTTTCACAGACCATATAGCTTCACACGGACCGTGTAGTAGTCCATGGATCCATACTTGGTCCATAAAACCATCCCACAACATGAACAAGCTACTGCCCCACCAGATGGGCAGTTTTACGGTCCATACAACTGCTCACGGACCGTGGGGTGGTCCATGAGTCATGACTTTTGTTTAGGGTTGGGTCCTGTCCACCCCCAGCTCACTGGACCATGGTACGGACCCCCACATGGACCTTGACAAGTTTCACGGACCGTGGTCCATGCCTTGGGCCATTTTCAGGGCCTATCTCCAATGTCTTCTGATTTTTAGGCAGTCCCACCCTTTTTGCCATAACTTCCTCATCCGAACTCTGAATTGAGTGAAACTAGTTGTGTTTCGAAGATAATTCAAAGAGATTAAATTTTATATATAGTAACTCACACGTTTCAATCTGCATCAAAAGTTATGCTATTTCAAAGCTCACTGCCCAAACGGCCTCTCTAGGCTCCAAAATGATCTGTTTTGCGTTCGGCCACTTAAACTCAACCCGTGGCTACTAAATTTCAACCATGACCAGTATAACATCATAAAATACCAACCATGAGAGGTTTCAAAAAATTTTGGGTCGTTACAATACTAGTATGACTCAGTTGATGAATAGATTGTTTAGCCTTTGACCTTTTATTATCATTTGTCATTTCTTTTCTTTAAGTATTCTTATTCATTCATGTCTTTCTCTATTAGAATATGATGGAACGAATGTGATGAGTCCGAGTGATTCACTTGGGGGCTAGCAACAGTCTCTGAGTGTCAACCAAGCCAAGGTTACCCTCTCGGAGCGTGATAAACTTGGTATCAGAGCATAAAATTCAAGTGTCCTAGGGTGTCAATGAAGTCGTGTCTAGTAGAATTTTTTTATAGGTGTGTTGTACACCACACTTTATAAGCAGAAGATTGTAGGACATTAGGAATGGTTACCCATATTTTATATTTTGAGTTCATGCGATAGAGTTTAACTCTATTAAAGTATCTATCTGTTTCGTGCATTATGCATTTGCAGATCATGCCTCCTAAGTTCATCATCATCACCCAAAGAGATGCTTCAACTAGCAACACTAAGAATCTCATATCAGAGGTGTCTACTCAGATAGAGACGAGAGGTTGAGGTTAACGTGCTAGAGCCACTGGGGCTTGCCAGGCACCCACTTCTTCGTCTACTCCTACTATAGAGACTGATTTTACAGAAGCTATCACCATGCTCACCTAATTGGTAGCCATCCAAAATGGGAATTGAAGTGCACAAGCTCTTAGTTCTAGCTCCCAAAAGCCAACTATTGCGACAAGACTTAGAGATTTTCTAAGGACAAATCCACTAGTCTTCACAGGGTCTAAGATTGAGGAAAACCCCCAAAACTTTATTGATGAGATGTAGAAAGTGTTGAAAGCTATGCATGCGACGGAGATTGAGGGAGTTGAACTTGCTTCCTATCAACTTAAAGATGTGATAAATGTTTGGTACAATCAATGAGAAGAGATCCGAGGTGAGGATGTTGAGTCTTCCATTTGAGATGATTTTGACAGTGACTTTCTTGATCACTTCTTTCTATGAGAGTTAAGGAAAGTGAAGGTTGAGGAGTTTGTTAACTTATAGCAAGAGGGGAAGACTGTTAAAGAATATAGCCTTGCATTTATACAACTATCTAGTTATGCTCTAGATATGGTTCCTAACATGAGATCTAGAATGAGAAAGTTCATATCTGGCTTAGGCAAGCATGTGAAAAAAGAGTGCAAAGTGACATTTTTTATCTCGGGCATGGACATCTCTAGAATTATGGTCTATGTGCAACAACTTGAGAAGGACAAGTATAGGGATAGGGAGGAGCATTTAATAAAGAAGGCTAAATTAGCAAGGCATGAGCCTAACTAGCATAAGCAAAGTAAAGGGGACAGACCTTATTTTCAGAAGAGGTGTTTGAATTAGACACCATCCTCAGCAAGTGCACCAGCTCCGAGTAACAGGTATGATCAGAAGTCTCAAGGCCATTAGAATACCATAGCTTAGAGTTCTCAATCCCAAGCTAGTGTGAATTAAGGTTTAAGAGGGAAACCATTATGTGCCAAGTGTGGCAAACTCTATCTAGGTGAGTGTTGTGAGGACACAAATATTTGCTATAAGTGCAGATAGATTGGTCACTTCTAGAATGAGTGCCCAATGAGAAGGGGAGTGAGGGAGTTAATAAAGCTCAGTGTTCAGTAGCACCACCGGCCAGTGGAAATTAAAAAGGTTCCAAAAATAATACAGGTGGGGGTAAAAACTATCTGTATGCAATAGGAAATCGACAGGATCAGGAGTTGCACCATATGTTGTCACAGGTATGTTGCGAGTCTTTTCCTATGATATATAAGTTTTTCTTGACCCAAATGCCACTTTATCATTTATAACTCCATATGTGGCTAGTAAGTTTGAGATCCTGCCTAAATGTCTTATTGAGTCCTTCAGTGTTTCTACTCTTGTTGGTGAGTCCATTCTAGTTGAAAGGGTATATAGAGATTTCACGATGTCTATCTATAATAGAGATATTTTGGCAGACTTAGTTGAGTTAAGATGATTGACTTTGATATGATTCTTGGCATAGACTGGCTTCACGCCTGTTATGCCTCTGTCATTGTAGAACCCGGACAGTCAAATTCTAATTTTTGAATGAGCCTATTATAGAATGGAAAGGTAGTTTTATAGTGCCTAAGGGTAAGTTTATTTCCTATCTTAGGGCCTGAAAGCTAATCTCTAAAGGATGAATCTATCACCTCATGTGAGTAAAGATTGATGATGTAGAGTCTCTACCTTTTGAGTCAATTTTAGTTGTCAATGAGTTTCCTGATATCTTCTTTGATGATTTTCCTGGAGTCCCTCCTGATAGAGAGATCAACTTTGGGATTGAGGTTCTCTCTGATACTCATCCTATCTCTATTCCACCATATAAAATGGATCTAGCCGAGTTAAAAGAACAGAAACAATAGTTGAAAGATCTTTTGTATAAGGGATTTATTAGGTCGAGTGTCTCTGGGGGATGCTCCTTTCCTATTTGTTTGAAAAAAAGATGGTTCTCGTGTATAGATTAACACCAGTTGAATAAGGTGAACTTTAAGAACAAATATCCCATTCCAAGAATCGACGACTTATTTGACCAACTTCAGGGTGCCATTATTTTCTCCAAGATAGACCTCAAATCAGGCTATCACCAGTTGAAAGTGAGAAAATATGACATCCTAATGATGGATTTTCAAACTCGATATAGTCAATTTGAGTCTTTGGTAATGTCCTTTGGATTGACCAATTCTCCTACCACCTTTATAGGCTTGATGAATAGAGTATTCAGACAATACATTAACATGTTCGTGATTGTATTTATTGATGATATATTGGTGTACTCTAGAGATGAGAAAGATCATGTCGATCACCTTTGAATTATTCTTCAAATGCTCAAGGATAGTGAGTTGTATGAAAAATTCTCCAAGTGTGAGTTTTAGCTAGAGTTTGTGACTTTTCTAGACCATATTTTTTTGGGTGATAGTGTTTGAGTAGATATATAGAAGATTGAGCCAGTTAAGAACTGGCCTAGACTCACTTCTCCAATGGAAATAGGTTTTTTGGGTTTGGTTGGTTGCTACCACAGATTTGTTAAGGGATTCTCTTCTATATCTTCGCCATTGAGTAAGCTAACTCAAAAGAAAGCTAAATTTCAGTGATTCGATGAGTATGAGAAGAGTTTTCAAGAGTTGAAAACTAGATTAATGACTGCACCAGTGTTGACTCTACCAGAGGGGACTGATGATTTTGTGATCTATTGTGATACTACTAAAGTAGGATTAAGATGTATTCTAATGCAGAGAGGTAAGGTCATAGCTTATGCTTCCAGACAACTTAAGAACCATGAGAGGAACTATCCAACTCATGACTTAGAATTGGTTTTGGTGGTGTTTGCACTCAAGATTTTGCACCACTACTTATATGGAGCACATGTTGATGTATTCAAATATCATAACAGCCTGCAATATGTATCCACCCAGAAAGAGCTTAACTTGAGGAAGATAGTTGACTTGAGTTTCTCAGACTATGACATGAGCATCCTCTACCATCGAGGTAATACTAATGTAGTTTTTTATGCTTTCAGTAGGTTCTCTATGGAAAGCACTGCTCGTGTGGAAGAAGAGAAGAAAGAGTTGGCTAAAGAGGTGCACAACTACACAATTGGGAGTTCAACTAGATGAATATAGTAAAGGTGGAATAGTTGTGTATAATGGGTATACATCCTCTCTTGTGGTAGAGGAAAATGAGAAGCAAGACCAAGATCCCACCTTACTCCAATTAAAGTAAGATGTACATAAGCAGAAATTAATGGCATTCACCAAAAGGGGAGATGGGGTATTGTGATATCAAAGTAGATTGTGCGTTTCATGTGTTGACGGTATTCGAGAAGGGATCATGTTAGAAGCCCATAACTCTAGATATTCTATCCATCCAAGGTTTACTAAAATATACCGCATCTTGAGAGAGGTTAATTGGTATAGTGGGATGAAATAAGACACTGTAGACTTTTTTTCTAAGTGCCCAAAATGCCAACAAGTAAAAGTTAAGGACCAAAGGCCATGTAGAGTAGCCCAAAATTTTGAAATTCCAGAATGAAAGTGGGAGATAATCAATATGGATTTTATCACAGGATTACTAAGGGATCACTGATAGCACGATTTAATTTGGGTGATTGTTGATAGAATGACTAAATCAACCCACTTCTTAGCAGTGAAGACTACTAATACGGTAGAGTACTATGCCCGATTGTATATCCAAAAGATTGTCAGATTACATGGAAATTCTTTGTTTATTATATCAGATAGAGGAGCCCAGTTCACTTTCTAATTCTCGAAGTCCTTTCAGAAAGGCTTGAGTTCAAAAGTGAACCTTAGTACTACTTTCTAACCTTAGACTGATGGTCAGGCAGAGCTATGATACAGACCTTGGAGGACAAGTTGAGAGCATGTGTCATCAACTTCAAAGGCGATTGGGATGATCATTTACCCCTTATTGAGTTTTCCCATAACAACAACTTTCATTCGAGTATTCAAATGACTCTATATGAGGCCTTTTATGGGAGGCAATATAAATCACCGATTGGATGGTTCGAGGTCGGTGAAGGAGGGTTGATTAGACCAGATTGGTACACTAAGCTATGGAGAAAGTAAATATCATACAAGAGAGATTGATAACTGCACATAGTCTCCAAAGGTCCTACACTATGTTAGGAGAAAGGACCTAGATTTTGAAGTGAATGATTGAGTATACTTGAAAGAGTCACCCATGAAGGGTGTAATGAGATTCGAAAAGAAAGGAAAGTTGTGTCCTTGATACATTGATCCCTACCAAAATCTGAAGAGAGTGGGAAACATAGCATATGAGTTGGAGCTACCACAAGATCTAGCAACCATCCATCCAGACTTTCACATTTCTATGCTTAAGAAGTGTTTGGGAGATTCACCCTTGGTTGTGACTGTTGAAAGCATTAGAGTGAAGGATAGTTTTATTTATGATGAGATCCCAGTCAAAATCCTTGATCGTTAAGTTCACAAGTTCAGAACTAAAGAGGTTACATCTGTAAAAGTGTTGTGGAGAAGTCAATCCGTTAAAGAAGCCACACGGGAAGCTGAAGAGGATATAAAAGCTAGATACCCTCACCTATTCATGCCTCCTAATGATGAAATTGATTATAATGATTCATTTCTAATCTCTGAGTTACTTTCCCATTGTTGAGTTGAGTTCTTATCTCTGAATTGATGTTTCTTTTGAATCTATAGGTATTTGTGTATGCATGTCTTTAATTGTATTCGTGCCTAATGATGATGTTAGAAATAGTCTTTTAATTCTTAATCCTGAGTTGAAGTTGATTTTTGAAGTATGATTATTCGATATATCCAAGTATTTGAGTTCTTGATGGTGTTCCTGCTTGATGGGTCTCAAGTAGCTCATCATTTGAGAACGAATGATCCCTCGGGGGGAGGAAATATTTTGACACCCACAACTCTATTCTTATATGTACCTATATTTCTAGACACATTCTTATACATGTGGAGTGGATTAGGGTCATAAGAGACCTCTAGTACTTAGCCGAGTTCAAAAATTTTCAATCAATTGAGTTTCTAGTGTTAGATCATACAAGGCTCAACTTTAAATGATCATAACTCTTATCACATAAAGAATTAGATAGTCTATGACCTACCAAATGATATTTATTTGAATTATCTTCTCAACGGCACCTATTTCACCTCATTTAGAGTTTGGAGTCAAACGTTATGGTTGTTTTACTACAGACTACCAAAGCAGGGTTGAGTTATGGGATGACTTATAGGTCGTGGGTTGAGTTACGGGACATACTGTCAACTCATGGAAAAACTTCAAAAAATCCATTTTGAGACCCCAAATTGATGGACCCATCTATGGGTCATAGATGTATCTACGTGTCATAGATTGGGCTCGTTGAATCGATCAAAAAACCCTAAATTTATCCAAAAGTTTACTGATTGGTTCCTATAAGCCATTAGTGGGCCCGTGGATGACTTTGACAACTTTTTAAGATAGGTTATTTTAGTCTTTTTCCACCCTTTCAAAGTCTAAACTTGACATTTTTAAATCTAAATAAATCCCTAAACATATCATTTCAACCTTTTTGCGCTAAAACAACATCTCCAACTTAGAGGAAGGTTTTAAGGAAGAAAAAGGCTAGGGTTTGAAGATAAACTTGTGAGTTCTTCCAAGTTTTTCCAAGACTCAAAATTTCCAAATATTTAAGGCTAACTAGAACATGGATTTTGTCCTTCCATGTGCCCCATAACCCGTATTGATGGAGTTGTGAACGAATTGAGTCTTCCATAAATGTTTCTTGAAGGTATTTCTTAAAATCCAATATATGTCTATATGATTTTGCATGAATTATAGTTTTTATGAATTTAATATTTGAAATAGATGATTTTACTTTTCTACATGAATCCTAGAAAGATGTCACAACCCAGAAGTGGGGCCTAGATGTGACATGGTAAAGGAGTACCCGAAAGACCTTGATCAAGCAATCATAGCATCATTACTCACATCATCGGTTCGGAAGCACGGAAAGTAAACACATAACACATAATTCTAAGGGAAATGGGGCTTTGGACACAAGCTATGGGGATGTTGCCGGGAATGGGATGAGCATGAATCACATAGCACATAATAAGTATTTCTAAGGGGCGGGTAAGTAGGACTCAAGTCATGGGGGCATACTGGGGTTATGGGACTTTCCACATAAGCACATTCCCAACATTTACAAGTCCAAGCATAAACATAAACATAATTAGAACGGCATTTCCATAACATAACCCAATAGTCATAGCATCCCAATAAAGTGTAATACAACGTGCAAGAGTCTAACATGTCCAACATAGCCTCTACATAGGATAGAGCGAGGGCCTCGACATAATCCGGGCTCACCCTCAAGACATAAATAAGGAAAGTAAAAACAATACAAGGAAGAGAAAAGTAGATATTGCCCTTCCACAAAGGGCTCACCACAATTAATTAGCTTTAAGGAGATCACTCGTCTTTCAACGGTAGATAGAGGTCATCACCAATACCTACATGGTTAGAACATGTAGATAGGAGTATGGGTTAGCACAATTAAGCACTAAGTATGTGGGCATGCAAAAGTGTGCACATGAACCTATAACAACCTACATGACAAGGGCACATACATAGAAGAGAATATAAGAAAGAACAATACATCAATATGCCATGATGATCATGATGCATAAAATGCCATAATGCTTATAGTACAGAGGGGATGGAACCATAACCGACATCCAAACTCATGTGAGGTACAACATGAACTTTCCCAATGAGGCCTCCCATTGGATCAGAGAAGATTACTTGCCAAAGGTAATCTACACCATACCTTACGGGCCTCCCATTTTGGTGTGATGGCCACCTTCCTTACGGCCCGGCCATTTCAGAAGGATTTACATAACATAGAATATCATATCATATCAAAGCATACCTTACAGGCCTCCCATTTTGGTAGTAACCTATGTTGGCACATAGTTTCGAGAAAGGTGTGGGATCCTTGGGGATAACCCACTTACTACTCCAATCCTTCTCGATACTAAGTCATCATCCCACAAGAATACATATACATATAAATGCTTTTAAAATGGAAACTTGACGCTTGATCATCAAATCATGCATACCTGGGCTTAAAAGCCAAAATCACTTTCATTACTCTTATGCATACTTAACAAGAGTCAACAACATTTCATAATAATGCTACATGGGCTAAAATCCAAATAAACTTTCATGTCAAACTTCATGCATAAGAGTAGATCCATACTTGTCATAACTTATCATATCATATTGGTGTAAACACCCATGTTGCTTAAAGAGCCATACCATAGACATTATGTGATCACATTCCTGTCATAACCCATACTTGATCAAACCATAGTCATAAACATGTTTGAGACATAGACCACACAAAAACCTTCTTGAGAAACCATCATCATGCATACAAATTCCATGAGGAACAATGAGAATAGCATGGATACAAGAATTCACACTTTAAATTCAATTCTAGAGTAGACCATAAGAAACTCAAGTTACATCAACCATCAAAACATCATTTAAATACTACACATGCATAATTCAAGAGTAAAAGGGGACATGCATAACTTGACCTTCATTAAATCCATTGAAACCTCATATAATTCAAACTTAAATCAAGTTTAACTCACCTAATTTCTACAGCCCACAACTGAATTCAATTAAATACTTCAAAATTTAAAGAACCCAACATTATAGAAAACTTAAAATCATAATTTAAAGAGGAGGGTTATTTGGTCTTCATAGATGAAAGGGAATCCATGAATCAAACCCACATACCTTGGAATTGATCAAGAGAATTGAATGATTCCACAATAAAGATGATCTTCCCCAAATTTCTTCAAGCTTTCATCAATAAAGGTCAAGAGGATTGACAGAATTTTGGAGAGACTTTAGGAGTGTTAGAATGGATGAAAAGGGATTAGGGTTTGATTTAGGGGGTTTAGGAGATCTTAGAAAGCCTAAAAGGGGCATAGGATCTAATTAAATTATGAATTAACCATTAATTAAATGGACTAAATCACTGAATACAGTGTCACACGGAAGGCACAAAGTTCCTGTTTACTAGTCCACAGGTCCTGTACCTGCCCGTAAGACTTCACTTGGTCTCTCTTCGGCTTGAACTCTTGGGGGGCTTTCTGGATCACTCCACGGGGGGCCTCACGAATCGTGTAGATGCACACGGACTATGTACTGGTATTTGGAGCATCTCTTGGCTCGGAGTAAAGCCCCAAACCTTGGCCAACATTCTGGACCAATTCACGGGACCCCTCACGGGCCGTGAAGGGTCACATGGGCTGTGAGGTGGCCCATGGGACCATACTTAGTCCATGGCTTGAGCCCTAGCCTCCAAGGCACACTGGACCAACCCACGAGCACTCCCACGGACCGTGGACCACCAAACCGTCTGTGGTCCTACCCTTAGCCCATGTTCCAAAACCTCTTTCCAGCATCCTTCCAATTACGGGCAATCTAACTGCCAGGGCTGTAGCATTCACATCTGAACTCCGAATTGAGTGAAACCCATTGAGTTGCAAAGATAACTCAAAGAGCTTCGATTTTGATATATAGTAGACCACACTGTTTATCCCTTACCAAAAGTTGTGGCCTTTAAAAGTACACTGCCCAACCAGCCTTAAAACTTCACTAAACGATCCTTCTTTAGTTCGGCCACTTAAATACAGCCCATGGCTACGAAAATTCAACCATGACCAGTTCAACATGAACCTTGAAAAACCATTATGAACTTCGAAAATATTTGGATCGTTACATCATCTCCCCCTTGGGAACATTCATCCTCGAATGAGCAAAACTATGACTTGTGGAAAACAATCAAACAAGAGACATTTTCCTCAAACTTATAACGAATCATGCATCATTTCAATGGTCTTTCAAAACTCATGTCAAAACATCATTTAAATCATTTTCGTGCTCATGTTTGCATGCAATGTCACGAAAATCAAGAATTTAAAGAATTAGGACCATACAAGGATAAAACCTAGTACCTTAGGCTTGAGTAGATTGGAAGAGATAGGG
>JBCEWC010020854.1:0-10733 GCA_038996855.1 Solanum aculeatissimum
CCTAATTTACCCTTGTCATTAATTATAGTTATTTCCCTATTATATTTTTAATACATTGCATTAATTATATTCAAAGGACGATTTGGTAAAAAATTATCCCTATCATTTACTACTTCTTAATCCATATGTCAAGTCAATAGAGGCCAAATAAAATTGGACGGAGGGAGTATATATTTATTGAAATCATATTATTATTATTTTACATTTAAGAGTAATATACTTTTAAAATTTTTAAATAAACATAATATATCTCCTACATAAAGAGATCAAAACAAATACTTTATTAATAATAAAAAATATATATATACTAAGTTGTCTATAATAAGGATTGAAGCTAAAACACACTAATAATTAAGGAACAAAAGAAGTTATTCCCCACATTTCAATTTCTTTGTTTATTTTTAACTTGATACAATATTTAAAAAATAAATATAATCTTAAAATTTTGTGATCTTAAATTAAAGGTGTATAACAGGATTGTATATCGATCGATTTAATTTGTTATAGAACCATTAAGATATGAGCTTATCGGTTATTGATCTATTGATTAAGTTTTAACTGTTAAGATTTGACACAAAAAAAAAATTGTTGAAAATTACTTGCAAACAAGTTAACAAACCAAATAAATCATATACATGAGTTCACAGATTACATTTTATTCAAAATTAACACTATCACATTGTAGAATAAACTGAGAGTTTGAAACAGTAAAAAATAAAAGTATAAAACTGTCAATGAGTTCATAAATCAAATGGTACAAATATAATTATTTAATTCACTATCGAATTATCGATTAACCCGTTAAGAAAAAAACTTAAAAGCATTAAGAACCGATAATCCAAAAAAAAAAGTTAAATCATTATCGAAATTATTAAATCAATAATTCATTATTGATAAACCAATAATTTTTTTTCGATTCAAGTAAACAATTTCGATTTGATTTTGAACAACCTTAGTGCATAGAAGGTATCAAAATGCACCTTTATCTCTTTATCTTAAGAAAATGTTATGTAAAAAAGTTGAAATAAAAAATTATTAAAATGAAAAAAGAACATTCATTTTTATACAAGTTAAAGAAATATTAAGACAAATAAATTAAAATAAAATGAATATTATTAAAAAAAAAACAATTTAATTAAAAAATGATTAAATAGACAGCGGGGTGCTATTAGATTTCTCCCCCAAATCTGAATTTAATTATTATCAAGAATTATAGTATTATAACTAATCATGAAGTACAAAGTTAATAGGGAAAAAAGGTCAAAAATATCCCTGAACTATTTGAAATAGAGGAGATATATCTTTTCGTTACGTTTTGGTTCAAAAATACCTTTTCGTTATATTTTGGCTCAAAAATATCTTTCCATTAAATTTTTAGCTCAAAAATACCTCTCATCCTAACAAAAATGAAAAAGGGTAAAAAATATCTCTTAACTATTATAAATTGAGCAAAAATATCCTTCGTTAGTTTTCGGCTAAAAAATGCTCCTCCGTTAAAAATTTAAAGTTTTTTATTTAAAATATTCCCTTTTTATTAAAAAATTCAACCACACCTATCTTCAAATCAATTTTTGTGAGACTTTGAATAATCCAAATTCTTACTATATATTTTTTTAAAAAGTTTTTATTTATAGTTCTACACATGAATTATCTCTTGAAAAATAATGATAACTTATATTAATTGTGTTACATTGCTAATACGAGCATAACAATTTTTATACAAGTTTCGTTGATTCAAAAAATTTGAAGAATTGGATCCTGTTGAATTCAAGAAACTAATTGAAGGAGGAGACAACGATTATAACGAGGATGAATCAATGTTATCATTCAGAGATTAACTTTTTGAGACGTTTGTAAGTGAAATAACAATCTCTTTTGACATGAAAAAGTTATTCTCAAAACTAATATCCAAGAAGATAACTTCTTGGGTCTCTAAACAGAGTTTCACGTGGATTGATCATGTGACATCTTTTATCCACATAATATGCATGGTGTCATTTTTGTTAGAGGGAATTTTCTTCTTTTTTTTTTTTGCAAAATTTTAATGAAAGATATTTTAGAATCAAAATCTTACCAAAAGGTATTTCTGCTCTATTTCTGATAGTTCGGGGGTATTTTTAATCTTTTTTGTTTCCGTTGGAGAGAAGAATATTTTTGAGCAAAAAAATTAATTGAGGAGTATTTTTTAGCCAAAACGCAACGAATGGATATTTGTGCTCAATTTCAAGTAGTTCAGAGGTATTTTTTACTTTTTTCCAAAGTTAATAAACAAATAAGGCTTTGTTTTCATGTTAAGGCTAAAATGGGTATTTCCCATTGTGAAGATTCACTAGGCCGGCGCACAGCGGATCACTGCTAACACGATATAACCCAACCATCGTTGCTGGTAAAATTAAGGGTTTGTGAATTTCTAATTCTAGGGCTTAAAAGAGATCTTGAAGCTCTCTACTTGCTAGCTAGTCAACAATGGCACCTCTTCCTGGATTTTACTCTGGAACCAGTACCCTTGCTTTGGTAAACCTATTTTCCTTCTTTCTTCACTATTTCGATCTCATGTACCGGTTAATCGTCCACTTTGAAATGCGTTGGATTTGTCTTAAGAGTCAAATTGCTGAGAGTATTTCAGTGAAATAGATCAGAATAGAGTGGAAGAAAATTAGCTTGGTTTCTTAGGTGATAGGTAGATTGATCCATTTTATTTGTTTTTCGGGGCAGGTGGTTCGTACATCAGCATTCACATTTGGACTTGTCTATGGTAGCATGAAACTCAAGTATCTCAAGGTATTCTTTTTTATTTGCTTTATTTTTTAGATTTCTCTGTATGAATTGTTCGTTTGCTATGTTTGTTCAACGTCTTTAAACTGTAATTCAATTTTTAGATATCAGCTTGAACTCTCTAGAAATTAGTAGGTTTTTGGTAGCTTAACTATTGTAGAAGCAACATTCATCTTAGATAAAAGAACGCCTTCATAGGTAGTGGATCTATTTGATAACCAGCTCAATGTGCAAGGCACACATAATTTGCAATGAGGCGCTAGAAAGGCAAGACAGAGTACCACATGTCTAGCTAAGTAGCAATATGTAGCATAACTTTATTTCTTCAAGAGTACCTGATTGACTCACACGAGAGGAATTTGGATTCACAAGCAGAAAGGAGATGCATGAATTTTATATTTTCATAGCCTGTATTATGGTGATACAAACTGAAATAGAGGCCCTGAAAGATAAGTAGAGCAGTTTGTTGGTTTAGGATGTTAGTGTGTTTTCTTAATATATTAAAAGAAAGACTATAGTTTGCACCCCATTGGCTCGCAAGAACTGAATGAAGCCTGGTAGTTTCTACCTCTCCCAAGTAATGTAGATCCTATTTTATCTATTTATCTAGTTTATCACCTTATCTAAAAGAAGTTTCACTGGAAATGATCTTTATGAGTTGTCTAATTTAGATCCCCCAGGGTGCATTTGCTAATTCAATGCAACATATTCATCTCCATAGCTTTCATCTCACGTTCAGACGATGAATGTTGTGGAGATGACTATGATGCATTGGATGTATGGTCATACAAGGAGGGATGTTAGAAATGAAGATATCTGAGATAAGGTGGTAGTGACCTTGGTGGAGGACAAGATTCGGGAAACTAGGTTGAGGTGTTTTGGATATATGAAGAGGAGATGTACCGTGTACGGATGCACCAGTACGGAGTTGTGAGAGGTTGACTATAAATGGTTTTAGGAGAGGTAGGTTGAGTAAGTATTGGAGGCAGTGATTAGATAGGACGTGGTCTAGTTTTGGCTTTTGGAGGACGTGACCTTGAATAGGAGCTTTTGGAGGACATGGATTAGGATGGCAGGTTAGTACATGCTAGTCGTGGTATTACTTGGGTAGTTTCTTGTTCGTCAATGTTTGTTGTTTTATTGCACTTTGATTATCATATATTTAGTTGTTGTTATGTTTCTTTTTTAGAATGTCTTAGACATTCTCTTTATATTATTTTGCCATGACTTCTTCACATTTATTTTTCTTTTTTCTTCTTCTTTGAGTTGAGGATCTATCGAAACGACCTCTCTACCTCCTAAGATAGAGGTAAGATCTGCATATGTCCTACCCTTTCTAGACCCCACTTCTTTGAGTTGGTGGTGCAATTTGATCATTGCGATGGACCTTCTTCAAGTTATATGAGCACTCCGAAATCCTTCATCCATCCACATTGAGAGTCGGGATGTTTTTGGAATGTTTTTCCTGTCACGTAATCTCAAACACCTTTTGAAATTCTCGTGGATAATGTTAAGAAGGCTTGTACCTCAAATTTCCACAGTGCTCTTATTATTTCCCCTTGTTAATTATTTTGTGGATCTCCCTATATCAACTGCACATATTTGGTTTTCTTTCAACCAAAGAATTCCAGAGTGTTTTAGTAGGAGCTAATATGCCTTTGTCATTCCACACAGACTATCTCTATAACCTCCTTTCCATCTTATTTATTTCAGGCTAAGGCCAAGTCTCACCAGAAAGCTGAAGCTAAAGCACATCACTGAAAGAGAGCAGTATGCTGCATTTGCTGTCTGATAAAAATAATATATGACAATCACATTATATCAATTTTCATTCTGGCCTGTTGCTTAAGGCCATCATTTTCAACTTGTAACTGTTCAATTTTGTGTTCAAGAGTTCTTAAATATTTTTATGGTTCAATGAGTATAATGGTGGTCCAATTTTGAGGACTACATTGGACTAAAAGGATATGCAGACGTAAGTTTTGCCTATGTAGATCTTTAATTAATCGATTTTCATCACTTGTTAACAGCAAGAATCTGTTACCCAGTTCCTTCCAATTTTTTTGGTACTTCCAAGGGATAAATTGTAAAGAATAAATATTAACACAAAATTCTAGTATTATTACTATCAATGGCTTACCCCCATCTTTCAATTATTCCACAAACAGACAATGCAGCTAATAAACTCACATAAAATAAAAGAGAGAAGTATTGAAAACAATTCTGAACTTGGCGCAAGTTATTAATTTCATCTCTCAATTATTGACAATCTTAAAGCACTCATCTACTTGATTAACTAAACCAAAATATACTTCCGATCTACCACAAGTGTTAAAAACGCCTCTTTAACTTGACAAAAATTTAGGGATATATTTTCTTCATGTTGTAAGATCTGGGTGTATTTAAGTTCAATTAGATGTGTTTTTTAACACTGTGTCAAGTTTAGGAGTGTTTTAAATACTTTTCTCTTAGTTAAAATGGAGAGGCAAAGGCAGTGTCATGCATGGAAGGCCAAGAAATACTCTTTAACTGATTCGTTCATCAGACATGAATATACGTGAAACAAGAAAATAAACTAGCGAGACAGTTGTGAACATGGTTCAATAAGGTTTCCACAATTTGGGAATTGCACAAATGTTCTTTGCATGCTGGGAAAATACCTTCACCCTGTAAAATAAGAAGTCATTACGTTCTTTTAAAATTCGTATGTAGCAATAAGCTCACTCAGCACAACGCAATGGAGATAAATGAATGTGGATGACTTCTTTAGAAATGATATTAATGTTCTACGATGTTCGCTTCTTGTTCTTATAAAGATTGTGTAAGCTACACTCTATATGAGTGTCAGCCGATGGGCAAGGTAATTTTCAAGAACTAACATGAGCTGAGAAGCATAATTTTGCGATTCACAGACAATAAAAATGGAAAAATTATGTAGCCAGGTAACTCAGTGTTGTGCTCACTCTAAAATCTGCTGAACTTTATGAACACGTGACTTACCATTATGCAACACATATTTTGTCTAATCCAGAGTCAATGTAGTTTAGAACGCACTGGAAAGCTATTTCACATAAATAATGCCTTCATCATCAGGGTCGTCACCCTCCCAGTCCCCATCATCATCGCTTTGATCAGATGATTCATCATTGGCAGCTCCCGATGGTGATCTCTTATTTTCATTCTCATCCTTAATCCTGTCCAATATAGCAAGTACCTGCAAGAATTGGTTCAACCTTAAGCATGACCTAAAGTACATTCAGGGATTGTTAAGTACTAATCTGCCAGGAAAAAAGCACAGCAATCATAAAGTTGTAATCTACTTCGGATTTAGTACCCATGCTACCAAGAGAAGACAGCCTTATAAGTGCACCATTTCAGAAAGGGCTTATGGTTTAATCAATCTCGAGAATATGTTCTAGTCCAAAAGCCATATAAATCATTCGTTTCTTGTATAGAGAGTGATGGGCATCGAGGCCAATTACTTCCCTCTTCCTTGATTAGAGACCAATTCCTTACAGGTTTTGTTGGACAAGATAATCTTTTTTTCCTTTTATTTCCCATGCAAGAGATTAATATGGTAATTAGTCAAGTTTTACTAGCTGCCCAGTGCAAATTTTAAGTCATAACTTGATATGTGAAATGCTCCTGAGCAGTGTTCAACAGGCATCTCATATGTTCAAGATACAAGTCATTTTGGTGTGTAGTCAATGAACTTGGCCATCATTTGAGTATGGGAAAGTCAAAGATAAAGATTAACCTCATTATTGAGAGAATTGGTAACTAAAAAAATCTATGGAAGGAGAGTCATAAAAGGCTTAATAGCCAGGAAACAACAGCAGCCTTGCAAAAAAGGGGAGAAACTCAAGAAAAGCATTGGAATCGTAAATAACAACGAAGACCCACCCCCACCCCCACCCAAAAAGAATCAATTCTCTAATAAGAAAATAGATTAGAGCTACTCACCCTGCTTCCTCGTTCAAGGGACTCATCTTCAATAAAACGAATCTCAGGAGTCAGTCGCAACTTCATTCGCCTCCCTAATTCACTCCTTACATATTTTGCTTTTGATTTCAAGCCCGTCAAGGCTACTTCCTTTCCTCTTTCGTCTCCAAATACGGAGACATAGACCTTTACAACCTACAGCAGCATAGAATTTTTCATGAGAGTCCAACGGGAGTATGACAAATCACAGGAATCATCCCGGAAGATCAAAGAAGTTATCATTTATGGAAATAAGAGAAATCCTTTCTTTGTTGTCTAGTACTATTTCAATTCTTTGGCCAAATAAATACACCAGGAAATCCTGAGAAAGATAATGTTTGAGATTGGGATCTTCTTTTCAGTTACTAGTGAATGGTGATAGGAGTTTGATCACTTCCTTAGCGAATCTTACCCTCAAATTCAAACTGAGTAAGTTCTCTACCCTAGGGGGAAAGTAACCATGGACTTGTCCTGCTTATGAATTACATACATATTTTATTTAATATTTGGATGTTTTCTTGCTTCTTTACAGTCACCTCTAGTTTCAGGCCATAGAACATCCTTAACTTCTTATATTGTGTAGTCTGTTTAAAGAAACATCCTTCAGGCTAATTAAATTTCAAAGTTATTGGACAAACTCAATGTTAAACCAGGAGTTCTGGAGAAGTCACCTTCAGCAACTGAAAGTTTTAGAGGTAATGTTGAAAAAGCATTTAATATGCAAACAATTTACCCATGTCAATCCAGATATCAGGATCAGTGGCGGGAGACAACCCCAACTAAATATCAGCAGTAACATTCTATAGAGGAGGAGGCTGAACATTGGAATTGCTTTTGTTTAAAAAAAAGGGGGATGATCGTCTGTGTTCCACTGTCTATGAGGTGCAAATAGGCTCTCTGCTTCAGCGGCTTTATAAGGTCAAAACTCCACACCAATTTCGCTCTTGCGTGTTTGATTAGAATGAACTCATTGAGATTAACTTTTTCAAAACAGCCAGATGCTATATATGCACTCTTATTTTTCAGCAGTAATGTTGCAGACTGATTAATCAACCATCAGAATACTCAATTTCACATTCATAGTCAAAAAGGGGGGAAAAATAATGGAGCAGTGAGGCAGAATGTAGTGAGATAGAGGCATGACAAAGCATATCAAATACAGGAAAAATAAGATCTCTATAATGGATATAATCATCGCCATTATGTCAAGTACCTAAAACCCTATAAACAGATCATTCACCTAACTGATCCTTCCTTTCTTGGTACATCGGTAAAATAACTATCTGGTAGTTGTAATCAAGTACTTCAGTTTCTTAAGGAATTCAGAAGGAACTAAATTAAGTAACAGAATTACAATAATAACACTAGAGCAGGTGGAACATGTATATCTCTGCAAGGATTAAGCTCAGAGCAACAAAATTGTATGCATAGAGATCAGGATGTGATTAAGATTATGACTTCCATAGAGAGCCAAAGATGAATCTTTTGGCTTTCTCTTCAACCAAGATACCGACTCAGTTAACACTGCTCTAGTTTGTCACTAACTCAACAACATTTTTAACAAGAAAAAGAACACTTATCACAAATTCCCTCCAACAAAAACCTCTCATATGCACTTTTGTCCTCCTAATTTCATAGTCTATTAAATTGATAAACAGATAATTTACTAACAACTCGATTATGCAAGCTTAGCAAAACATAGTCTGTCTCAAACCTGATAAAAAGGAAGAGATAATAGTCGGAAAGAACTATCACTTTTTCGTGTATCACTTTTTCGTGAGTTGCATACCTGAACTTGTGTTTTTCATTATTGACCATTAACTCAAATAGGAGTGTCGTAATAGATTGATGTCCAGTTTAATCATATCATATGACTTTTGAGATGCAATTACGCAAATGCAATTGCTGTAATAGTGATACTAACGTTACAAGATTCGGCAAGGAAGCTCGAGTGACTCAATCCAAAATTAGGCTAAGCTAACATAAACTCGAAGAAAAGGAACCTGCAAATCGGTTGAAACTTCAACATCGCTGATAGTGGTTAGCGAAGAAAGGTACCGATCCGCACCGAGAGCAGCTTCGGGAAGAACAGCGTACTGTAACACCTTATCCGTAAGTAGCATATCGGAAAGCTCTCTTCTTATCTGTTTAGCCACCATTTTAACTCGCCGAGGATTCGCCATACATCTAATGAACCTATGCTTTACAGTCCTGCTGTTAGTTATCAGCTCCCGCGAGTCGAATTTCCGGAGATTGAGATGCTTTGCCGACGAGAAAGTCGATATTGCCGGGAAAAGGCATTGTGTGGACGGCGGGAGAGGACGTAAACGTGGAATTTGGATGACGAGATGCTGCATTACAGAGCTCTTCGGGTAATCGGGTTGTAGAGATGACCCAACCGACCGGGTTTATTTAAAGGAAAAATTACAGAATTCCACAACATAATTTATCAAAATCTTTAATATTTTCTACCATATAAAAAAATTATAAAAATCCCTTATTTTTAGATTCTCTCTTATTTTTAGATACTTAATACAAAATATTTCCCCCACATGTTAATTACTATAATTATGCCTTTTTTTTTTGCTTTTTATAGTCTAATCAATGTCAATAACTAATCAGTTACTCAAATTATCATAATTAATTATAAATTCAAATTTTTATGTTAATACTTTACGGAACACAAAATGTTTATCTTCTTCTTCCTTCTTTGTTCGAAAGTTTCCCCAAATTGATTTCGTCCTTGGATCAGTTAACACTTCCAATGGATATCAACCAACATTAGTTGTTGACAGTGATAACATTCAAGAAACTTGTCTAGACCCATCAGTCAACGATGCCCACAATCCTCAAGGTGACTCCATTGAAGAAAATTTACAAGAAGAATGTAGGCTCAACTTCAAAATTCAATGACCCAAAACAACACGTAAAAGAGGGGGAAAAAAGGAAGAGTTTATTACCACACTTTGTTATCGAAAGTGTGTTTCGTTGTCCTAAATCTTACAGTTTCTTCTTTGTTGAAGTAATTTATGATACAGTTTTCTATACTTATTGGGTATTTTTTACATTATTTTCATGTATCTAATATATAATTGTTGTTGTTGTATTGTCTTTGTGTGTGAATTCGATGAATTGATATATAATTTTTGTGAATACGTTTTTGATAAATGAAAATCACAAGTTCAGTGTTAATACTATACCTAAATTTTTAGGTATTTTGGGGATTGTTAATTGTTCAAGTATCAAATTTATGAAATTCTTTTTAATATGTGCATACTGACAACCTAAAAGAAAATAATTTTTTAAACTAAGTAATCAAGTATTTAATTGAATTACACACATTCAAATATCAAGTAATCTCAGGAAGTACCTAATTTCACACAAAGCACATAAATTCAAGTATCAATTATATACCTGAAGTATATTATTTCAAGTATCAGGTATAGTCAAGTAAAATCACATAAATTCAAGTATGAATTATATACACGAAGTACATTATGTCAAGTATCAAGTATAGTCAATTAATTCATAGTTTTTAAATATATTTTTGTCTCATATTACTTTTTCGTACTGTCACTGCAGGGATTGTGGGGGATATTGATCGCTGCCTATGCTGAGTACATTAGTGACAGGATTCCAGTCCTAACGCATGCACTAAATGTTGAGTATCTTCGGGGGAGATACACAAATATGGTAGTGATAAGGCTTGCGAAAGTTACGTTAGTGAAAACGACAATCCACACAAGCATAGGGATATTTTCATTAAGCCCGACAGTGATAAAATGATTGATCTTTCGTAATTTTTGTGTCTGTAAATTTCCATTTTATTTTCAGAAACAACCGCTAAGACTATAAAGCAAACTGTTTTGCCTTGTTTTTTTTTTTTTATCTTGAATAGCGAAGTTTTTATTTTGATACTTTTCAACTGGTATTGTAGTAAGCATATAAAATTCGAACTGTATTTTTACACTTAAATT
>JBCEWC010020855.1:0-10732 GCA_038996855.1 Solanum aculeatissimum
CGACGCTTGATTCTCTATTGAAGACTTGTAGTGGTGAGCCCTATTGTTCAAGGGCAATAGCCACCATCTATCTACCTCTTTATTTCATGTATTTACTTTCTTTGACTTAAGGGTGAACCTCAAGCTTGTTGAGGCCCCGCTCTTCTATGTAGAGGCATGTTTGGCCAAATTTTACTCTTGTACGTTTAACTTGTATGTTGGATATTTGGCTATGTAATATGATGCTACCTCAACTTGATTATGATCATGTCCTCATGTTATGATAATGACTTATGTTTCTATGTTATTATAATGACTTGAATATTGAGCATGATGTATGACTATGTGCTATGTGCAAGCATGTCTATCCCTTTCCCGTGTTGTCCCCATAGCTTGAGTCCAAAGTCCCTAAGTCCTTAGAACTTATGTGCTACATGTTTTAGCTTCCGCGTTTCTGAACCGATGATTAGTGTAATGATTCTATGATGGCTTGATCGAGGGTCTTCGGGTCCTCTTTTGCCATGTCACATTTAGGCCCCCTATCCGGGTCGTGACACCATGTGGATGTCGTATTGACCGTGTAGCGCATACTGGATGCTAGCCTGATTAAGGCCGACTAGAATCAAGTTTCTATGAAGAGAATACCGAGGTCGCAGATACTACTTCTACACCCACCTGCCTCCATGCCTACGATCGAGCCATCCAGCTCAGCTACTGCACAGACCATAGAGGAGCCCCACAAACAGAGACTGTTGAGGAGAGGAGGCCCACTATTTCTATGGTTGTTGTTCCAAAGTCTATTTTGCATCATCAGTACCTGCCGGCATTGCATTTGTGTTGGCAGCATCATTTCATGCCCTGGCACAGAGACTGGCACATGCTGAGTCACAGTTGACTTAGTTTCTACATCAGTTCAGGCCTTGGGTATGCCAGGTTATTTCAGAGGCGGAGAGTCGAATGCAAGCATTCACCACCACAACTATCAAAGAGAGACTTGCATCGGTGGATGGATGCGTGTATCGACGCTTTAGAGGAGCGAATCTAGATGAGCCTCTGCACAGCAACTCTGATTGATTTGTTGGCCATACAAACAAAGGTTCAGCAGCTCCGGGATGACATTGGTATATTGTTGGTTGCCCCAGTAGGTTTTCCATCTTCTATACCAAGTGCAGCACCTATTATTGATCTATTCATTCTTGAGGAGCCTACACACACTTCCCTTGAGAAGCAGCCTCGCACAGATGATCCAGATGTGGAGGGCCAGAGTATGGAGCGGACAGAGGAGGAGGAGTTGATGATCTCCGTGGCCAGATCCTGAGAGATGGAGGAGGCCAGACAGGAGCACGCATGAAAGATGCTTAGAGGTGCGTGTTTCTCCTATGATGGTCCGACAGTCAAGGAGTCCACCAAGTCTATGGAGGGTGGATAGATAAGACGGGTAGAGGCACTTAGGTGCCCAGATATATTTCTTTTGACCCTTTGATTGACATTTTTACTCTTGTACATTAAGGACAATGCACATTCCTTTTGATGAGGGGTGTGCGTGGTTATACGGCCTCGGTGAAGTCTGAGTAACCTTGGCCTATAACTACCCCAATTTTTGATATCCAATGGTTTTTCTTTCCTGTGTTCTTTCCCTGTAAATTTTATTTTATGTTGAACCGATATGTCTAGGATGTTTTAAGTAGCATGTGTAGTACATAGTATTGATATCTATGGCATAGTAAAATATTATGTAAAAATGATACCCACCAAATTTTATTTTTTTTAGTTTGTTAGTGACCATGCAGGACTAGGCTATCCTTATAGTGTTTATTCTGACAAGTGTGTGTCTATAATAAAAAACATGATCTGATTAGTTGTGTAAATATGTAAAGAAGTGCCATGAGCGAGTGAACGTAATTGCATGATTCTCTACTGTACTGTAATTTAGAGCTTGCCTTATAACACAGGATATAGATTTTAGGTTAGTTGGGTAGGAATGGATCTTAGGCCATTGTTCTAATTGAGACCACTTAGCTTAAATAACCAACCAAAAATGTTAATTATCCCTTGGTCCATATTTTGAGCCTAATATTAACCCTGTTTTTTGTGAACACCTAATAGCCTGAGCCTTAACAAATGGTGAATCCCAGTTTGTCCTTGGTCTTTCCTTGAACATTGTGAACCTCAACTCAGCCTAAAAGTCTAAGTTAAGGGTGGCTACCCAACAAGTGGCCCTGGTTCGAAGGTTAGATATTGCGCACCTCAGCTTAGGGCAAAAGCCTAAGTTGAGTGTGGCTGGTATAAGGAGAAGTCATAAAAGAAGGATAAATGCTTAGTGATACAAAGAAGGGAAGAAAAAAAGAGAATAAAAAGGGGTGCAAGAAAAGTGATTAATTTTCCAAGATTCGAAAGAGTGTACATATATAAAAGCAAAGTGTTAAAAAGAAGAAAAATGCACCCTTAAACAGGCAAAAAATAGGAGAAGGAGAGAAGAAAAGAGAAGTAATAGGTTGGTAGGGCAAAAGTGGTAAATAATGTAGTATGAAAGAGGGTCGTAGTCACTATTTATCCAGATAATCATTCCAAAGCCCCCTGAGCCTACATTACAAGCTTGAAAAGTCCTAAAGTGATCCGAGCTTAACTAGTCAACAGGTCATAAGTCTAGAGTATGGGAGCAAGCATATGGTATTATGTACAGTAGTTGAATATCTTTTGTGAGAGTGAGTGTTTTGACACAGTCCCAATGAACTTAAACTGAAAAAAATATATATATGTCACCCAGAGTGTTGAGGGGACTTCTTTTTGTGAGGGCACTTGCATTGCATTGTTACATGTGACTAGTTTAGTGATATATCATTTATTTATGATTGCATATCGTGTCATAGTTGCACTATTGGAAATTGATAGTCTGCATTGGGTCACTAGATAGCAAACTGATATGGGTTTTGAGAAAAGTTGGGTATCTATGGAGGTTTTCATGTATTTTGTGCCATTCGATTGATTTCTGTATCTCTGTGCTACATAAGTCGATTGAGTCTGTCTCTTCAGGACAAGTAATAATTTTATGTTGAGGGTGTTGATGTGCTTCAAAAATGCAACACTTTTAATGCTTGAAACTTGAGATTTTGTGCATTCTCAAAGTGATGTAAGTAGGTTTGATGTTTGTTTGTGTTTGTTTTTGCAAGATTTCGGTCTTGTCATGGTTCTAAGCATGAGATGCAGTTTTTGCACTAAAGTGGTAGTTTACAAGACCCTCTACCGGTCGTAGGCCAGTCCATAGTTGTAGAGGGGGTCTTATTTAATCTTCTAGTAAGGGGAGCAGAAGTGAAGTCCACTCTACGAGACTAGGAAGAGGCCACATCTAGATTCTAATGATCATGATGCACCGAGGCGAGAGGTGAAGAGGTTACATATGGAGTAGTTTGAGGTTATTAGATGAGTCTCTATTACTGATGAGATAATATAGCAGGTATGAGTACAGGAGATTGTGAGGGGTATTGGACCCTTCATACATGTTGTTGATAATAAGGAGACCACCAAATAGGTTTAGGGTGGTTAGACATAGCCAGAGACTTGCACATAGGCGCCTAGGTATTTCTTTTTGACCCCTATGCTTTGATTTATCTATATTTTGTTGCATTGAGGACAATGCATATGATTTTTTATAGGGTGTGGGTAGTTATAGGACTTAGCAAAGTCTAAGTAACCAAGGTCTATAACTATCTTAATTTTTTAGTCTGTAGGGTTTTCTCGCCTGTGTTCTTTGCGTAAGGACATTTATTTTTTGTTGAACTGGTATGTTAGGATGTGTAAGTAGTATTAGTAGAATTCTGTACTAATATATGTGGCATATGTTAGTGTTGTTGAAAAATGATACCCCTTTGTTTTTGATAATGTGTTATTAGATATGTTTTTTATGACAACCATATGAAATAAATGATTGATAGTGTTTGTCCTGACAAATTAAGGCTTAGTTATGATAAAAAACATGATTTGAGAGTCTTTGTTAACATTGAATTCAGTCCCAAGTGTGTGTGAGTATTATTGCATGATTTGGATAGTGTGAAACAAATTAGAACTTGCCCTATTACTCTGACTGAGAGTGTAGATTAGTTGGTTAGGAAAGTATTTTAGGTCGTTGTTCATATCAGTATACTTAGCCTAAATAGACCGACCAAATACATCATGTATCCGTTGTTCCTAATGTTTGAGCCTTTCATGTACCCTTTCTTTGTAATTAACTAAGTAAACAAATCTTTTTGCCAGTGAAATTTTGAATTTGGCCCTGGTCCTTCCTTGGATATTGTGTAGCTCAACTAAGGATAAAATCCTAAGTTGAGGGTGACTAGCAAAAGTGGCCCTGGTTCAAAAGTTGGATATTGTGCACCTCCACTCAAGTCAAAAGCCTAAGTTAAGGGTGATTGTTGCAAAGGAATCATACCAAATGGGAAAAAAAGCATAGAAATACAATAAAAAGGGGAAATGTAAAATGGGTGAGACAAAAATGAATAAGATGTCTAAATTTTGAGTTGAAAAGAAAAAGAATTACGAAAACAAAAGGCAATGAGCTGAAAGTTAGAATAAGGCACCAAAAAGAATGAAAATTAAGAAAAAGGGATCACTGTGGAAAAATTATTAGTGTTGGTAGGGAGAAAGTATGAAATAACGCAGTGTCAAGGAGGGACATTAGTCACTATGTTCCAAAAATATCATACCAATGCCCCCTAATCCTACGTTACAAGCTAACAAAGTTCTATAGTGATCCTAGTCCAAGTAGTTGAAGGTCATAGCCATGAGTATAGGAGAAAGCTTATGGTATTGTACACAGTATCTGAATATCTATTGTGAGCGTGAGTGTTTGTCAGTCCCAAGCATTGAATTTAAACATATCTTCATGAGTGAGTTAAGGGACTTCTTTCTGTGAGAGCACTTGAATTGCATTGTTGATCTTAAACTACTATGGTGAGTGTTTACTTATCTACATTGTCGTATCGGTCATAGTTTCCCTGTTGTATCTTCATTCACATGAGTTTGTTTGGTAACTATTTGATATATGTACTGATGAGTTTGATTCGGTATCTGTGATTGATTTAGAGATAAAGTATGCCATTAGATTGAGGTCTATGTGTTACTGTATTACTTATGTAGATTCAGTTTGTCTCTTGAGGACAAGCAATAATTTTAAGTTGAGGATGTTGATGTGCTACAAAAATACAGCACTTTTGATGCTTTAAACTTAGGATTTTGTACGTTCCCAAAGCAATGATAGTATATTTGATGTGTTTTTTCATTGATTTTGCAAGATTACAGGAATCAGGATAATTTTGGGCCAAGTACTATAGATTGTAGGTTATTATTGATTTACGAGTTTTTTTATGGGCCATGTTTCATTCCACGGGTCGTAGGTTGGTCTCATGGGTCAGATCTAATGAAGGGTAGATTTTCAGATGTTGACGCTATGAGTTGTCAGACAAGACATAGAAGTTTTGTCAGTCTGTATGTGTGTTAATATGTTGAAGATCAAAGAATATGCTAAAGTTTTGAACTATTATCAAATGAGGGCTTTTATGGGTCGTAAGTCAGATGACGGGTCATGAATAAGATCGTGCCTTGAGGATTAGAGTTTTCAAGATTTGTTGAAAAGTTAATAGACAAAACCTCTTACAGGTCGTAAGTCAATAAATGGTCCATAAGGTGGTTTGTACAAGTGAAGACAACTTTTTGTGTAGTTTAGACTACGAAGCCCAGGTACAGGCCGTGATTCCTTATACGGCTCGTAACCTTGTCCGTCTAAGTTATAAATTCCAGTTTTCCTAGTTCATTTTGGATTTGGTTTTTACTTATTATAAATAGGTTTTTTGGTCTTTTTTAGAGAGACACAAGAGGAGATATAGAACATGGAGAATGAATAAAGAACATTACTTATGATTATTTTTGCTTCTACTTTTGATCTATAACATTGTGATTTCTCGTGAAGATTTTGGATTTCTTGTTCTTCATACTATCATTGTAAGTGATTAACTATGTTATTCCATAATATGATTTCTTCATCTACAATGAACATGCATAGCTAAATACACAACTAGGATTGTGGGAACCATGAAGAACTAATGAAGTAAAATCTGAATAATTCGTAATCTTGAAAAGTGTGCATGTGTGTATTAATTTATCCCTTTTATATGTATGTTTTTTAATGGTGGTCAATGTTAGAACTTTTCTAATTCTTAATTATTGGATAGAGGGGGTAAAGAATGGGATAAGGGAAAATTAACAAGATTTGATGTGATCCCTCTCGTGTAATCAACATGAACTGATCACGGAATAGTTATCCTGGGACAAAAAGTAAGGGTTAGTAATGTAATACTGTGGGGATGGATCAAATCACGTAGTGAAATTTTTCTCTCTCCTGGATCAAAGTGTTAGGTAAATATAACTTACACGTTTTGCATGTTATACACTAGACAATATTACAATTAGCTTATTATACTGGTTAGGAATTCATGGGAAACACAATACCCTAGTTACTTCTCTCACTGATTTCAAAACTCTTTCAAATGACTGATTGTTGTAGTTTAGGTTTGATTATTGTTTTTTTACAAACCCTCCTCCCTTGAGTGATAAGTAGATTAATTCTATTTGATTGCTCATAATTACTCCAGGTCTAAACCTTATTCCCTGTGGGATTGACCCTAACCATTATTAGGTACTATATTTTGAGAACAACTAGAGGTATAGTTTGTGCGTGAGCTAATTGATTCACTCTAGTTGAGCTTTTATGCATCTATCCAAATCTTACCGGTGATGCTCAGACTTTAAGTCATCGCGGATCTTTAGGATTTTCTTATTTGATTCCTTTTAGACTTTTTATGAGTTATAATGAGAAACCTTTGTATCTTATTTTTAGACAATTGTATTTACTCTTCTGTACTATTTAGATGCTCTTGTACACATGACTCTAAATTTTGGGATATCCTATGTTATGTTGTGATGGTTTCTCTTTGATTCATTCTTCTTTAGTTGTGATTTGATTTTGGGTCGTGGCACTATATTATATGTTTTGATTGAGCATATTTTCCCATGATTTATGAATGTTTTAACTTATGAATTATCCCACTAAGTTTTAAGTCAAATTTTGCATGATTTATGATAAAGACTAGGGCATTAAAGAAAGGATTTTGAAGTTATGATTTGTCAAAGATATAAGCATGTTGATAAAAGCCCTAAAAGATATTTATGAAGGTCCCTATGATGAAAGGAAAATACTCACTTGGTGGTTCCTTAAGTTCGAGCTACTCTTGAGATAGCTACTTATTATTCTAAGTGTCATATATTGACTAAGTTTATGTTTTAAAGATTTTGTGGGATGACTTAGCATCGAATGAGGCATCAAGGTGGGGTTCGGTAAGGGAACCTTAGAAGAAACCCTTTTCCCTACTAACTATGTGCCACTATAGGAGCCCTTGTAGGTTAGCCTAGTAGATCCACGTAGGTCATTTATGTTATATAAAGATGCATGTGAAGTGATGGATGATGTGCTGCAAAAATATAGTACTTTTAATGCTTAAAACGAGGAATTTTGTGTCTTCTTAAGGTGATGTTAGTAGATTTGATGTGTGTTACTGTTTATTTTGCAGGATTTCAGTGTTGGTTTGACTTTGGGCTTAAAGTACAGAAAAGTTGCAATTTTTTGAGGTATACGAGACCCTTTACAAGTCGTGGGTCCTTTCACAAGTCGTAAAGGAGGTTTCTTTTGTTCTTCTAGTGCAGGGGTGAAAATTGAGTTTCACTCTACGAGAAAGGACCACGAGTCGTCAACCAGCATACGAGTCGTAGAGTGTGATCGTGAAGCAAGGATCAAAAAAGGAAGAGTTGTTGAAAAGTGGTGCAGACGAGACCTTTCACGTGTCGCGGAATCCTCCACAACCCTAGAAACGTTTCGTGAAAATTGCCTAATGGATGTTACTACATTCCACGAGACCCCTTTCACAAGCAGTGAACTGCTACACGAGCCATAAAAGATACTCATAAATGATGCCAACACAGTTATCCTATTTCATTTTGGCTTCATATTTTAAGTACTATAAATAGGTTTTTAGGGTTTTTTAGACATATACAGAAATAGAGAGGAAGAGAACAAGAGAGAACAACCTAGGACGAAAAAACTAGCTTGATTGTGAACATCATTTTTGTGCTTTTTACTACAATCTTTTGGTTCAAGATTGCAGTTATATTGAGAAGTTGGATTTGTGTTCATCTATTCTTGCATGTAAGTACTTTAATTATGTTTTCTTCTTGCATAATTTCGTAAAACACTCAAAGCATGCGTGGCTAAATCTATAACTAGTGTTGTGGGAACCATGATGAACTAACTAAGATAAAACTTGATAACTTGAAAATTCTTCGATGGTGTTAGGATGTATTAGTTAATCTCTTCATTTTAATCAATTTTTAATGGTGTTCAATGTTATAACTAACCTAGTATCACTTGCCGGATCAAGGAAGTGAGTAATAAGAAAAGGGTTAATTAACAAGAGTTGATCAATTTCTCTCAACTAATCAATGTAACTAAAATAAATAAGATTGTACTGGGATAGAGTAAGGGTTAGTAAAGTGACATCACAGAGACGGATCAAGTAATGTGATGAAATTCACCTATACGTCGGATCAAGGGTTTAGGAGAACATAGCTTACTGTCCTGCACCTACACACTAAAAAAGAGTCACAAGTATCCAAGAGCACTTAGTTAGGGAGTCATAGGGAACACATAACCCTAGTTCACTTTTCTCTTAATTTTAAACATGTGCATTTTAGTTTAAATTTTACTGTCACTTGCAAAACCCCCCTCTTTGTGTTTATTTTCCTGTTTTCTGGGAGATAATAGGGTTAATCGATTCAATTTACAAGTTGTGCTAATCCAGAGTCTACCATATTCCTTACAGGATCGATCCTAACTATTGTTAGGTTAAATACTTGATAACAACTACTTTAACCTCTGAGTAGAGGTGTGGGCTAAGCGATATCAAGCAACGGAGTTCCACCTAGTAAGTGGTCTCTCGATGCCAGCATAGGGGGTTATGTTGGACTCTATGTAGTAGCTCAGATGGTCTTATATGTTAGTTATGGTCTGCTCCTACAAGGTTACGATTCTATGACATGGTTCCATTACATGTATTCTTTTATATGTATGACTTTTACTTATCTTGATAAGATATTGCTTGTGCATGCTTAAGCTCATGTTAAAGTTCTATTTATTATCACATGCATGTAAGTCTTTACTTATGAATGATGGCATTACAATTTCATGTTTGCATTTGCATATCACATACTTAGTACGTTCCAAAAGTACTAATGCATATTTTTCCTGTATGATTTAACCATGTAGGGACAGGTGCTCCTCCTTTGGGTCGTGGCTAGTTCTCTGACATTCAAGACTAGTATTTTGTGGTGAGCCCTTAGTTTGGGTCTCTACCAGTTTTCATTCTTGCCTTGTATTTCAGACATTGATATGTATGTTGGCCTTTTGAGGTTTTTACATTCTATGTTATTTATGTATGGAGTCTTTTCTATTTGATGAAAATCAAATATTACTGGCTCCATCAATCCACGGTCTAGTTGGTATGCTTTTATGGACAAATATGTATGTTCTTTTTTAATGTTGATTCATTTTCATAATGTTTCCCCATACACCCTACCCCTTATTTCCACAAATATTTTAAGTTTTATGCTTGTGAATGCTTAAGGTATTAAGATGGCTTGGGTGAAGTGCCTTTGGGGATATCATTTGTCGTATGACGACTAGGCCCTAGGTCAGGTCATTACAAACTTGGTATCAAAGAATGAGGTTTTAAAATGTTCCTTAGATGTCCATGCATAGCACATCGAGTAGAGTCTCATCCGCAGTTGTGAAGCACACCACTATCTTGAGTGAGAGGCTATAAGATGGTTTAAGAAAGTATTCCCTTCTTTCATATTCATGTTGTACCTTTAGTGTCATCTAAGGTTTTCCCATGACTAACAATGATCTCTTTCCTATGTCTAGATCATGCCACCAAGAAGATCTCAAAGAGGCGCTCCAGAGAAACAAGCATCTCCGCTATAACAAGATGACAGAATGTCTCACACGGAGTTTAGTGTTGCCTTTGCCATTTGTCCCAAGCATCATCCAATCAAGCTAGTAGGGAGATTGGCATTCCTCCCAAAGTGCCTACCCTGGCAACTCGTATTAGAGACTTTATGAGGATGGGCCCTCCAAAGTTCCATGCTTCCAAGACGGAGGAGGATCCCATTGAGTTTATTAATGAGGCCTATTGAATAGTCATTGTCATGGGTGTTCTATCGAAGGAAAAATCTGAGTTGGTAGCTTACCAATTAAAGGGAGTAGCAAAGATTTAGTATGAGAATGGGCGGATGAGAGGGGTCAAGGATTGGGTCCAATTGGATGGGAAGATTTCAAGTGAGCCTTTTTGGATCGGTTCTTTCTGATAGAATTGTGACAGGCCAAAGTTCAAGAATTCATCAACCTCAAGCAAGGGAACTTTAGTGTGAAGGAGTATGCCCTCAAATTCACTAAGCTCTCCAAGAATTCTCCTTTCATGGTTGCGGATCTGAGGTCCCGTATGAGCAAATTCATCTACACAGTATCAGATTTAGTGTCTAAAGTGTGCAAGATGGCTATGTAAAGGAGATGTATATGTCATGACCCGGATAGGGGGCCTAGATGTGACATGGCGAAAGAGGACCCGAAGACCCTCGATCAAGCCATCATAGA
>JBCEWC010020856.1:0-10732 GCA_038996855.1 Solanum aculeatissimum
GAGTGTAATGATGCTATGATGGCTTGATCGAAGGTCTTCGGGTCCTCTTTCGCCATGTCACATCTAGGCCCCCTATCTGGGTCGTGACAATAGGACAAGAGACAAGGAACAAGACATAATCATGTCTTGTCTCCTATCTAAGAGAAATAGAAAAAGACATAATCATGTCTTGTCTCTCCTCCAAGAGACAAGGAAAAAGACAATATCTTGTCTTGTCTCCTTCCAAGAGACAAGGAAACAAGACATAATCATGTCTTGTCTCCCCTCCAAGAGACAAGGAACAAGAAAATATCTTGTCTTTTCTCCTTACAAGAGACAAGGACCACAAGACATAATCATGTCTTGTCTCCTCTCCAAGAGATAAGGAACAAGACATAATCATGTCTTGTCTCCCCTCCAAGAGACAAGGAACAAGACAATATCTTGTCTTGTCTCCCTCCAAGAGACAAGGAACAAGATAATATCTTGTCTTGTCTCCTTCCAAGAGACAAGGTAAGAGACATAATCTTGTCTTGTCTTCCTCCAAGAGACAAGGAACAAGAAATAATCATGTCTTATCTCCCCTCCAAGAGACAAGGAACATGACAATATCTTGTCTTGTGTCATTACAAGAGACAAGGAACAAGACATAATCATGTCTTGTCTCCCTTCCAAGAGACAAGGAACAAGACAAGACAACATAAGACAAGACAAGATAAGATAAGATAACATAAGATAAAATAAGATAAGATAAGACAAGATAAAATAAGACAAGATAAGACAAGATAAGATAACATAAGATAAGACAAGATAAAACAAGACAAGACAAGACAAGACAAGTAAAGACAACATAAGATAAGACAAGATAAGACAAGAGAAGAAAAGAAGAGATAAGACAAGATAACATATGACAAGATAAGACAAGACAAGATAAGAAAAGACAAAATAAGACAAGAAAACATAACACGATACAAGATAAGATAAGACATGAGACAAGGAACAAGACATAATCATGTCTTGTCTCTTCTCCCAGAGACAATGAACAAGACATAATCATGTCTTGTCTCCCCTCCAAGAGACAAGGAAAAAGACAATATCTTGTCTTATCTCCTTCCAAGAGACAAGGAACATGACATAATCTTGTCTTGTCTCCTTCAAGTGACAAGGAACAAGACATAATCATGTATTGTATCCCTTCCAAGAGGCAAGGAACAAGACAAAATCTTGTCTTCTCTCCGTACAAGTGACAAGGAACAAGACATAATCATGTCTTGTCTCCCCTCCAAGAGACAAGGAACAAGACATAATCATGTCTTGTCTCCTCTCCAAGAGACAAGGAACAAAACATAATCATGTCTTATCTCCTTTCCAAAAGACAAGGAACAAGACAATATCTTGTCTTGTCTCCTTACAAGAGATAAGGAATAAGACAAAATCATGTTTTATCTCCCCTCCAAGAGACAAGGAACAAGACATAATTATAAGATAACTTAAGATAAGATAAGATAAGATAAGACAAGATAAGACAAGATAACATAAGACAAGACAAGACCAGATAACATAACATAAGATAAGATAAAACAAGATAAGACAAGACAAGTCAAGACAACATAAGATAAGACTAGACAAGACAAGACAAGATAAGACAAGACAAGACAAGATAAGACAAGATATTACAAGACAAGACAAAATAAGACAAGACAACATAAGACAAGATAAGATAAGATAAGACAAGACAAGACAACATAAGACAAGACAAGAAAAGACAAGACAAGATGTGATGGGATGAGATGCAACGAGATGAGACAGGATGGGACAAAATGGGATGGGATGAGATGGGTCGAGACAAGATGCATCGAGATGAGACTTGATGCAAGGGGATAAGATGCGATGAGATGAGATGCGATAAGATGCAATACGATAATACAAAATGAGATAAGATGAGCCAAGCTGAGACAAAATGACTAGATAAGATATGATAAGACGCGATGCGATGAGATGCGAGACAAAATGCGAGATGGTACATGAGATGAGATGTGAGGCGGTACGAGATGGGATGAGATGAGGATGAGATGAGAAGAGAGAAGATAAGACGTGAGAAGATGCAATGCGATATAATGAGATGCAAGATGAGATGGGACGAGATAAGATGAGAGAAGATGAGACACGATGAGACAATATGAGATACATCGCGTCGGCTTGATGAGATAGGATAGGACAGGAAGGGACAAGATGAAATGAGAAGATATGAGATGAGATGGAATAGGACAGGATGAGATGAGACGAGAGGAGATGAGATGAGACAAGATGAGAAGAGACAAGATGCGGTGGCGATGATAAGACGATGAGACAAGACAAGATGAGATGAGATGCGATGAGAGAAGATGAGACGAGATGCACTAAGAAAATATGAAAATAGATGAGATGCAGTCACAACGCCATGAGAGAAAATGAGATGAGACATGATGTAATGAGACACGACTTGATGAGACGGGATGAGATGAGACAAGATAAGACGAGTCGAGTCAAGTCGAGTTGAGATGGGATGAGACGGGATGAGACGTGATGTGATAAAATGAGACACGATGATATGAGATGGGTCGAGACGAGAGGCGACGCGATGATAGGTGATGAGATGAGACAAAATGAGATGAGATGCGATAAGACGCGACGCGATGAGATGAAATACAATGATACAGGATAGGACAGGACGAGACGTGATGGGATGAGACAGGTCGAGACAAGATGCATCGAGATGACACGCGATATGAGGGGATAATACGCAAAGAGATGAGATGTAATGAGATGCGATGCGACATGACAAGATGAGATAAGACAAGCTGAGCTAAGCCAAGCCAAGATGAGACAACGAGATGAGACACGATGAGACGTGACGTGATAAGCTACGAGAAAAAATATGAGATGGGATGCGAGACGGGATGTAAAATGGGACGCGTGATGTGATATGAGGAGGTACGAGAAGGGACGAGACGAGGACGAGATGAGAAGAGATGAGATGAGATATGACGCGATACGATGAGATACGAGATGAGAAAAGACTAGACAAGATGGGATGAGATGAGATAATAAAACGAGATAGGAAAAATAAGACGAGATGAGATGAGACATGATGAGATGTGATGTAATGTGATGAGACAAGATGAGACGCGATGAGATAAGACAAGACGCGTAAAGACAAGACTAGACAAGACAAGACAAGACAATATAAGACAAGAAGAGACAAGACAACATAAGACAAGATAAGAAATACAACATAAGACAAGACAAAACAAGACAACACCTTGTCTTGTCTCCTTCCAAGAGACAAGGAACAAGACATAATCATGTCTTGTCTCCTCTCCAAGAGATAAGGAACAAGACATAATCATGTCTTGTCTCCCCTCCAAGAGACAAGGAACAAGATAATATCTTGTCTTGTCTCCTTCCAAGAGCCAAGGAACATGACATAATCTTATCTTGTCTCCTTCCAAGAGACAACGAACAAGACATAATCATATCTCCTCTCCCCTACAAGAGACAAGAAACAGGACAATATCTAGTCTTGTCTCTTTACAAGAGACAAGGAACAAGACATAATCATGTCTTGTCTCCTCTCCAAGATAAGAGGAACAAGATATAATCATGTCTTGTCTCCCTTCCAAGAGACAAGAAACAAGACAAGACAATAAAAGATAAGATAAGATAAGATAACATAAGATAAGATAAGATAAGATAAGACATGATAAGACAAGACAACATAAGACAAGTCAAGACAAGATAACATAAGATAAGATAAGACAAAATAAGATAACACAAGATAAGACAAGATAATATAAGACACGACAACATAAGACAAGACAAGTCAAAACAACATAAGGCAAGACAAGACAAGATAAGACAAGAAAAGATAAGACGATACAAGACAAGACAAGATAAGACAAGATAACATATGACAAGATAAGACAAGACAAGATAAGACAAGACAAAATAAGACAAGGCAACATAAGACAAAACAAGATAAGATAAGATAAGATATGATAAGATAAGACAAGAGACAAGGAACAAGACATAATCATGTCTTGTCTCCTCTCCAAGATACAAGGAACAAGACATAATCATGTCTTGTCTCCCTTCCAAGAGACAAGGAACAAGACAATATCTTGTCTTGTCTCCTTCCAAAAGACAAGGAAGAAGACATAATCTTGTCTAGTCTCCTTCCAACAGACAAGGAATAAGACATAATCATGTCTTGTCTCTCCTCCAAGAGACAAGGAACAAGATAATATCTTGTCTTGTCTCCTCACAAGTGACAAGGAACAAGACATAATCATGTCTTGTCTCCCCTCAAAGAGACAAGGAATAAAACATAATCATGTCTTGTCTCCTCTCCAAGAGACAAGAAACAAGACATAATCATGTCTTGTCTTCTTTTCAAAAGACAAGGAACAAGACAAGACAACATAAGACAAGACAAGATAAGATAACATAAGATAAGATAAGATAAGACAATATAAGAAAAGATATTATAAGATAAGACAAGACAACATAAGACAAGAGAAGACAAGACAACATAACATAAGACAAGATAAGACAAGAAAATATAAGAAAAGACAACATAAGACAAGACAAGACACGATAATATAAGACAAGACAAGATAAGATAACATAAGATGAGATAAGATAAGACAAGATAACATAAGACAAGACAAGGCAAGACAACATAAGACAAGATAAGATAACATAACATAACATAACATAACATAACATAACATAACATAAGATAAGACAAGATAAGATAAGATAAGACGAGACAACATAAGACAAGATAAGAAAAGTTAAGACAAGACAAGACAAGAAAATACAAGAGAAGAAAAGACAAGAGAAGACAAGATAAGATATGATAAGATAAGACAAGACAAGACAAGACAAGACAAGACAAGACAAGACAAGACAAGACAAGACAAGACAAGACAAGACAAGACAAGTCAAGACAAGACTAGACAAGACAAGACAAGACAAGACAAGATAAGATAAGATAATACAAGATAATATAAGATAAGATAAGATAAGATAAGACAAGACAAGACAAGATAAGACAAGAAAAAATAACATAAGACAAGACAAGAAAAAGAAGACAAGATAAGATAACATAAAATAAGACAAGATAAGACAAGACATGATTATATCTTGTTCCTTGTCTCTTGGAGGGGAGACAATACATGATTATGTCTTGTTCCTTGTCTCTTGGAAGGATACAAGACAAGATATTATCTTGTTCCTTGTCTCTTGGAGGGAAGATAAGATATGATTATCTCTTGTTGCTTGTCTCTTAGAAGGAGACAAGACAAGATTATGTCTTGTTCCTTGTCTCTTTTAAGGATACAAGACATGATATTGTCTTGTTCCTTATCTCTTGGAGGTAAGACAAGACAATATTATGTCTTATTCCTTGTTTCTTAGAAGGAGACAAGACAAGATATTGTCTTCTTCCTTGTCACTTGGAGGGGAGACAAGACATGATAATATCTTGTTCTTTATCTCTTGGAGAAGAGACAAGACATTATTATGTCTTGTTCCTTGTCTCTAGGAAAGAGACAAGACAAGATGTTGTCTTGTCTTTTCTTGTCTTATGTTGTCTTGTCTTATGTTGTCTTGTCTTGTCTCTTCTTGTCTTATGTTGTCTTGTCCTTTCTAGTTTTATATTTTTGCATCTCATCTTTTCTCGTCGCGTCTCATCTCGTCTCTTTGCATCTCATCACATTGCATCACGTCTCATCTCTTCTCATCTCATCACATTGCGTCTCATCTTGTCTCATCACATCTCATCTTGTCTTATCTTGTCTTGTCCTGTGTCATCTCATCTTGTCTCATCTCATCTTTTCTCATCTTGCATCTCATCTCATCACATCATGTCTCATCTCGTCTCCTCTCATCTTGTCCCCGTATCATACCACATTGCGTCACATCTCGCATCTCATTTTGCATCCCAACTCGCATCCTATATCGCATTTTATCTCATATTTTATCTCGTATCTCATCACATCACGTCTCATCGTGTCTTGTCTCATCGTCTCATTTGGGCTCGATTTGTCTTATCTCATCTCGTCGGGTCGTATCACGTCTCATCGTATCTCATCTCTTCGCATATTATCTCCTCACATCACATGTTATCTCGATGCATCTTATCTCGACCTGTCTATTCCCATCCCATCTCATCCCATTCCATCCCGTCCCATCTTGTCTTGTTGAGTTTCATCTCATCGCGTCATATCTCATTGCATCTCATCTCATCGTGTCTCATCTAATCACCTATTATCGCGTCGCGTTACATCACCTCTTGTCTCAACCCATCTAATCTCATCGTGTCTTATTTTGTCGCATTGCGTCTCATCTCATCCCATCTTGACTCGACTCGACTCATCTCATCTTGTCTCGTCTTGTCCAGTCTCATCATGTCGTGTCTCATCACGTCACATCTCGTCTCGTCTTCACTCGTGGGGTCGCGCATGCATCTCGTCTCATCTCATCTTTTCTCATCGCATCTCGTCTCATCTTCTCTCATCGCATCTGATCTCGTCTCTTCTTATCACGTCTCATCTCATCTCGTCTCGTCTCATCCTGTCTTATCCTGTCCTGTCACATCTCATCTCATCTCATTTCATCTCGTCCCTTCCTGTCCCATCCTATCTCATCGAGCCAATGCGATGCATCTCGTCTCGTTGTTTCTCGTCTTCTCTCATTTTATCTCATCCCATCTCGTCTTGCATCTCATCGTGTCTCGTTGCCTCTTGTCACTTCTGATCTTCTCTCCTCTCGTCTCATCCTTGTCTTATCCCATCTCGAACTGCCTCATATCTTATCTCACGTCTCATCGTGTTGCATCTCATCGCATCTTATCTCGTCATTTCATCTCGACTCAGCTCATCTTATCTAATCTCGTATTATCATATTGCGTCTCATCAGATCTCATCTCATCATGTCTCATCTCCTTGCATCACGTCTCATCTCGACACATCTTGTCTCGACCCATCTCATCCCATCCTGTCTCATCTCGTTGTGTCTTGTCTCGTTGTATCTGATCTCATCACCTCTCATCGTGTCATCTCGTGTCGCCTCTTGTCTCAACCCATCTCATCTAATCACATCTCATTTCATCGCATCGCATCGCATCGCATCTCGTCTTGTCTTGACTCGACTCATCTTGTCTCATCTCATCCCGTCTCAACTCGACTCGACTAGTCTTGTCTTGTATTGTCCCGTCTTATCCCATCTTGTCGCGTCCTGTCTCATTGTGTCGTGTCTCATCTCGTCTTCTCTTGTGGTGTCACAATCTCATCTTATCTCATCTCGTCTCATCTTCTCTCATTGTGTCTCATCTCATCTCGTATTCTCGTATCGCATCTCATCTCATCTTGTCTCATCTCGTCGTTATGATCGCATCTCATCTCATCTTATCACGTCTGATTTCATCGCATCTCATCTTGTCTCATCTCGTCTCATCCCATCTCATCTCGTCTCGTCCTGTCCCATCTCATCGAGTCGACCAGATGCATCTCGTCTCATCTCGTCGCATCTCATCTTGTCTAGTCTTGTCTTATCCTATCTCATCTCCTCTCGTCTCCTCCTCATCTTGTCCCATCTCATACCTCCTCGCATCCCGTCTCACATCCTATCTCGCATCTCATCTCGCATTTTGTCTCGCGTCTCATCGCTTTTTATCTCGCATCTCATCTCGTCTTCTCGGCTCAGCTCAGCTCGGCTCGGCTCGGCTCATCTCGTCTTGTCTCGGCTCAACCTGTCTCATTTGGTCTTATCGCGTTGCCTCACATCTCGTCGCGTCTCATCGTGTCTTGTCTCCTCGCGTCGAGTGTCATCTCGATGCACCTTGTCTCGACCCATCTCATCCAATCCTGTCTTATCCCATCCCATCTCATCTTATTGTGTCTCATCTCGTCTCATCGCATCTCATCTCATCACTTCTCATCGTATCACGTCACCTCTCGTCTCAACCCGTCTCATCACGTCTCATTTCATTGCATCACGTCTCGTCTTATCTCAAATCGACTCATCTCGTCTCATCTCATCTCGTCTCGACTCACCTCGACTCATCTCATCGCGTTGCCTCACATCTCGACTCGTCTTGACTTATCTCGTCTCATCTCATCTCGTCTCGACTCGGCTAGATTACATCTTTTTTAAATGGGGAGACCTCGAAATCCGACGGATAGATTTTTCATCGGCCAAGTGTAACAAAACTGTCTATAACTTAAACTAATATTTTTTTTAAAATTTAACATATAACAAATACTAATCTAAACTAAAATTTATCCGTCTTTTTGAATGGGGAGGCCTCGAAATTCGACGGATAGATTCGTCATTGGCCACGTTTAACAAATATATCAAAACAAAAACACCTAACAAATGAAGCTAATAGGATAATACCACAATTAAATATAGAATAAATAGAAATAAACAAATCAAGTTAGCCAAGTAAATTCAAACTAATTATCATATCACTAAAACGATATGAAAAACACAATAATAATAATATGGCAACCAATAATAATTTATAAGATGATGTAAATACGAAAAATAAATCTACTAACAGCAAAAATACAATCTAAAATAATAGTGAAGATTACAATAAATAATGAACATCTGAAATTAATCTCTATCAAAATAAATCAACATAATAACCATGGAGGAATCAATTTCAAAAGTATTGGAAAAGATGAACAAAAATAGAGGTATTAAAATAATCAAACACCCATAATATTAACTAAGTATTGAATGAATGTAACCAAACAAAATAATGAACAAAACTTAGAGGTCAAAATAGTGTTCAAAATAAATGATGTTTTACCGGAGAAGAAAAGACAAAAATAATAGGTTGAATCTGATCCGCTGGAGCTCCTTCCTCACTGGTTTGGTTGTGATTTTGCCGATGGGAGATCTGGTGGACTGTTATTTATTGTTTTTCGATGGATTTTGGTAACGAATTTCACACCTGGTTCACGATTGTTTGTGGTTTACTGCGGGTTTTCTGGGCTGAAATGGGGGTTTTGGGGGTCGGGTTTGCTGGTGGTTTTTTAGTGGGGAGTTTGGGGCGGTTTAATGGTGTTTTTGTGCCGCGTTTTGAGGGGTTTTGGGGTTGTGTGGGGTGGTTTCGCGACTGGTGGGTTTCGGGTTTAAGGGTCTTGCTGGCGAGAAAGAGGATGGTCTGGTGTTTCTGGTGAGGCTATTTTCCGATGGGGTTTTGGGGTTGTTCGCGGGTTGCTGGTGGGGTGACGGGTTGGGGGTTTTGGGTTATGTGAGGTCGGGTTTGGGCTGTTGTTGGTCGTTAATGGTGTTGTGTGGAAGTGGGTCTGGTTTCGCGTGGTGGTTGGTGGTGTGAGGTTGGAGGTGGTGGTTTGTGGGTCGATTGGGTGTTGTGGGGCTGCGATGGTGTTGTTTTGGTGGCTGATGGAGTTTCGGTGGGGTTTCGGGGTTTTTCCGGTGAGGAAGGGTTGTGGGTGACGGGTTGGTGGGGTCGACGGGCTTCGAGGTCATTTTTGGTGGCTGCCGGCGGTTCCTCACCGAGGTTGAGGGGTTGAGCAGTGAAGAAGAGGAGTATGGTGGTGTGGAGACGAGAAGAGATGGCAGCCATGGTGAATGTCGGTGGTGAGGGTGACAGAGAGTGGCGATCGGAGAGAGGGGTTCAGGTCGTCAGCGAGACAGAGGGTGTGAGGAGAGGGGAGATGCTGACGGGATCTGCTGATCCTCCGCCGGATTCCGACGAGGGCTGCCGGAACAGTAAAAGAAAAATATTATATTTTTTATTTTATTTTTTCAGATCTTTTTTAATTAAATGCCTCTTTTTCTTGTAAAGATGTAGAGATTATATACAATTCAAAATTTAACGGGCCAAAATACGGGCCCAAATATATATCAACATATAAATTTATCTGCGTAAAAATAATAATAACAAATAAATAAATAAATAAATTATTAGACTGCGCAAAAATTATAAAATTAAACTAATTAAAATCCTAATAAAAGTAATTATTCAAAAAATTAATTTAAAAATCACTAAAAAAAAGTAATTTAAACTATTTAAAAATATCAACATAAAAAGTGAATTTTTAAGAAGTGTTGGGTCAAAATTGGGTGTCAACATTTGAATAGAAATAAAGACTACACAACTAAGATAGAATCTAATGGTAACTTGAAGCCCTGAATCTCACGACTAGATCTGGATAACCAACTACTCGAGTGAATCAGCCACCACGTGAAAATTCTTATCTGGAATTTGTGGGGGAAGAAAGAAGTAGGGGTGAGTACACATAAATATACCCAGTAGGTTTAACCGACTGGGAATCAGAAATTAAATAAACTATGAAATAATCTAAGAACGCTTCCACCTGCAACAGGAAAACCAGTCCAGCATCGGTGCCACCAATTTATATAGAACGGCGCGAATGGAGTAAACATATAACTCAAATAAGCCAATGCAAAGCAGCCACAAGTAGTATAATGAGATGGTATGCAATGCAATGTAGTGCAATGCAATGCAATGCAATGTGGTATCAAGATCGTCGCACAGCCTGTCGTAACACCCCCGTCGAGCTAAGGCTCCATAGACTAGGGGACCCATGGGGACCTTGAAGGTCATATACCTCAATCACAACATATCAATATGTCACAATTTCTCAAAATATCATGATATGCAGTATGAGGATGCATGCAATTAAGACACAATTATCTCCCTTTCTCA
>JBCEWC010020857.1:0-10731 GCA_038996855.1 Solanum aculeatissimum
TTATGGATTAATTAAAATATAATCTCCAAAGTAAACTTTGTGAAATAGAAAATAAATACGTAATATACATAACATTTTAAAATTAACGAATTATCATAAAAATCTAAAGAAATTTTGAAATCTATTTTAAAGAATTATTTTGAAATTATTAAAAAATCGAAGAAGCTCGATTGCTAATTTATGTTGTGGATGGTCAAAATTGGGTGTCAACACACGGATTTGGAGTTCCTTTATGCAAACACTCTTTGAAATTAGACGTGGAGCATCAAAGTGTGAGATACAAATATTTATTTATTTATTTATTTTGTGTGTTTTGTCTTCTTTTTCTCCCCTTTTTCTTTTGTAGGGTTGTAAATTTACTATTTATTTTGTGGATATCATATAATGGAGAACTTCATCATAACATAAAAATATATTCTTGAGGTGTGAAGGGATGGATCCACGTCCTCACCTTAAGCAAGGTAATTTCATGGTAATTCTTATCACTCAAAGGAATGAGTATGCATTACTGCCTTAAGAATAAGGTAATTTTATGGTAATTCTTATCGCGCAAAGGAATGGATACGCATCCCCACCTTAAGAATAAGATAATTTTATGGTAATTCTTATCGCGCAAAGGAATGGATACGCATCCCCACCTTATAAATAAGGTAATCTCATGGTAATTCTTATCGCGCAAAGGAATGGATATGCATTCCCGCCTTAAGAATAAGGTAATCTCATGGTAATTCTTATCGCGTTAAGGAATAGGTACACATTTTCGGCTTAAGAATAAGGTAATTTAAAGAGGCTCTTATGGTGAGAAGGAATGAATACGCATTGCCACCTTAAGAAAGATAATTTGAAGAGATCCTTATGGTGAAAAGGAATGGATATGAATTTTCACCCTAATAAAGACAATTTGAAGAGATCCTTATGGTGAAAATAAATAGATACACATTCCTACTCTAAGAAAGACAATTTGAAGAGATCCTTATGGTCAGAAGGAATAGATACACATTCCCACCCTAAGAAAGACAATCTCAAGAGATCCTTATGATGAGAAAAAATGGATACGTATTCCCATCCTAATAAATACAATTTGAAAAGATCCTTATGGTAAGAAGGAATGGATACACATTCTCACCCCAACAAAGATAATTTGAAGAGATCCTTATAGTGAAAAGGAATGAATACACATTCCTACCATAAGAAAGGTCAAGATTTGAAGACTTCAACTTTCAAGCTTGATGGTTTGCAGACATGATGAAGCTAAAACTTTAATTTGAAGAATTCAACTTACAAACTTTAAAGATTTTCTTGAAGTTCGTCCACTTTGTGACTTTGAAGAACCATGGCGGATTTTAAACTTCAATTTACTTAGAGGATTTGAAAGCTTCAACTTATGGACTTGGTTAATTTGGAACTTTAACTTGCTTACTTGAAGAATTTGAAGACTTCACCTTGCATACTTAAAAGATCTAAAGACTTCAATTTGCATACTTGGAGGATTTGAAGACTTCGACTTGTTGTTGCGAAAGCTCACATTTTATAGGGGTTTGCCTCCATTGAGTTATCGTCATTTGGTATATGTTTGAAGTGTGATGAAAGGTATTTATAACTTTAACACTCATGTAAGAGATCAAATGGGGATGTGTGATTTTTTGACACTTATGCAACTAAACTTAGGACATGATTTTAAGTGTCGACGTACCTCAATGAAAAGGATCAAGTCACAATGTATTTATGAAAGAGTGAGTTTTTTTATTTTTTTATTTTTTGGGATATGCCATGCACAGTTTATACTCTTGCAGGCTAGGAGTAATATGCAGTTTATGCTCGTACATTATGGAGCATCATCTTACTTCTAGAGTAGTACCTCTTGAGGAATTTTACATTTATGGGACAAACCCTTATGTCATCTATATCAATAAGTTTGTAAGCGCCATTTAAATATTCTTCTTGTACTACATATGGTCCATCCCACTTCAAGGCAAATTTGTTTTTAGACTTATATGAAGTGATAATGGTTCTTCTTGTTGCAAGGACTTGGTCTCTGACATGAAATCACCTAAAATGAATCTTTTTAATAAAAGCACAAGATAAACGGTCTTGGTAGAATTCGAGATTTTGGTGATCTTCGAGCCCCTTTTCATCAAGCGCTTCTAACTCAGAGAGACATAGTCGAACATTTTCTTCTTCAGTGAGTCCCTCTTGAATAACAAGTCTCAAAAAAGGTATTTATCGCTCAAGTGACAGGACTGCTTCAACTTCAAAATCAAGTGAATATGGGGTTGCTTGAGTCGGTGTGTGATATGTTACCCTATATGCCTATAAGGCTTCTTCCATTCTTTCATGTCAGTCTCATTTGGATTTGAAAACCACTTTCTTCAGAAGATTGTATAGAGTCTTATTGAATGCTTCGGCTAGACTATTGATGTTAAAATGATACATAAAAGATTTACACTGCTTGAAGTCGAAGAGATCACAAATCTTGTTCATCAACTTGTTGTCAAATGGCTTTTCATTTTTGGTTATTATGTATCAAGGAATGCCAAATCGGTATATGATATATACTCGAATGAAGTTTATAACATTCTCATTCTTTACTTCTTTGAGAGCGACAACTTTGGCCCATTTGGAGAAGTAATCTGTTGCAGCCAAGATATATAGGTGTCCACTAAAAGATTTTGGAAGTGATCTAACAACATCTAATCTCCAAGCATCGAATGACCAAGATGCAATAGTTGGATGTAAAACTTCAGGCGATTGATGTATGAAGTTTGCATGAAATTGGCAAGCCTTGCACTATCGAGCATAGTCTAAGCAATCTTTTACCATGGTTGGCCAATAATACCCCTTTTTTTTACCATAGTCTAAGCAATTTTTGATCCAGATTGATGTGATCCTCATACTCCTAAATGTGTTTCTTATAGATCTTGTCCTACTTTTTCCTCTCCCATACATCGAAGGATTACTCCCTCAAATGATCTCCTATATAGTATGTCCTTATAGTAAAGGAAATGAGGTCACAATGACGAATGTCAGTCCTTCTTCTTATATCTTTTGGAAGTATCCCATAACATAAGTAGTCAATAATAGTTTGTCGCTAGTCCTCTTTGTTGGCTTTAGAAACTGCGATAACATGCTCAAGTTTATTCTCCATATGTTCATTTTCATTCAACGGTAGTGCTACCCATTTTGGCAGATAGTAACTTGCGTTTAATTAGAAAGAGTCAGAGTTAAAGCTAGAGCAGCTAAGGCATCAACTATTTTATTTTCCTTTCTTGAAACATGTTGAAGGGCCACATCTCCAAGCCATCCTATCAACTTTTGAGCATAACAGTAATACAGGTGTAATTCAGGCTTTCTGGCCTCATAGCTTCCCAAAAGTTGTTTAATCACTAATTGAGAGTCACTAACTGAGAGTCACCAAAGACTTATAATTGTAATTGCTTCATGCTAACAACCCTTTCGAGTCCAAGTATCAATGATTGATATTCTGTGAAATTATTGGAGCAACGTTGTTTCAATGTGAAGGAGAATGGTAAGACCTTTTCCCGTAAAGTGACAAATACCATACCAGCTCCAACTCCACCATGATATGCAACCCTATCAAAGTAAATCTTCCAAGGAGGTTGTATTTCAATGACCATCGCGTCTTCATCAGAAAGCTCATCAGTTAACTCCTAATCATCTGGTATCGTATGGTCTACCAAGAAGTCTGCTAATACTTATCTCTTCACAGTCTTTTGAGGGATATACACGATCTCAAACTATTGGAATTAAAACTACCACCTTGCCAATCGGTCGCTGAGGATTGGTTTTGACATGACAAACTTGATGGGATTTACTTTGGAAATGAGGCGAATGATGTGAACTTGAAAATAATGCTTCATCTTTTGAATTGAGAAGACTAGCGACAAACATAACGTTTTGATTGGTGAATAATTCAGCTCATTTGGCGTCATCATTCTGATCAAGTAGTAGAGGGAGTTTTCTTTGCCTTCATTATTTTCTTGAGTTAATAGGGCTCCTACAGACCTTTTTTGTGCTACAGTGTAGAGTATCAATGACTTTCCAGGTATAGGCTGCTAGAACTAGAGGGTTCGTCATATATACTTTGATACTTTCAAAAGCTCCACTACATGTTTGGTCCTACTTAAAAGGAACGTCTTCCTTCATAAGATAACTGAATGGTTGACATCTTCCAAATATATTTGAGATGGACCTCCTCAGGTAAGCTAACTTTTCTTGAAGACTTTTTAACTCATAAATGTATCGAGGCTCGAGCATCTTCAAGATGGCATCAACTTTATCTTGATAAATCTTAATCTGTCGATGTCGCATAATAAAGCCAAGAAACTTTTCAGAAGTAACTCCAAAGGCACATTTCAATGGGTTTATCCTTAGTTGATATCTTCGGGGCAATTCAATCACCATTCTTAAGTCTTTCAAATGTTCACCCCTTTTTCATGACTTTATCACCAAGTCATCAACATAACATTCGATATTTTTATAGAGTAAGTCATCAAATATATTCTGCATGGTCTTTTGATATGTGGCACCAATATTATTAGGCCAAAAGACATCACTTTGTAGCAATAAATATCTTTAGGGGTACAAAATGCAGTGAGTTCTTCATCTTTTGGTGCCATGCAGATTTGGTTATAGCTAGAAGAACCATCTATGAATGACATTGCTTCATAACCAGTGATATCATCAATCATCAACTCTCGAATATGAAGCAAAAATTCATCTTTTGGACATACGTTATTGAGATCTCTAAAGTCAACACACCCTCCAATTTGACCATTCTTCTTCCTCATGGGAACGATATTTGAAATTCACGTAGGATATTTAACCTCACAAATTAAACCTACCTCAATGAGTTTGTTGACTTCATTCTCGATCAATGGAATCAACTCTGGCCTAAAACGTCTTTAGGCCTGTTTGTTGGATGAGCACTATTCTTGACTACCAGTTGATGGACCGCTATTTTAGGATTTAAGCTAGACATTTCTTTGTAACTCAAAGTGAATACAACCCTATATTCTTTAAGTATATTCATATAAGCGATTTTTTTATCAGTTTCTATAAAGGCACTCAAGTAAGTTGGCCTTGGTATTCATTAGTGCCAAGGTTAACTTCTTTTAAAGGATCTATTATTGCCGGCGGAGCATCCCTAACATCATTTTCTTCTTGTTGATCATTGTCATTGACAGATATATGACAACACCAAGCAATGTATTCTAATCCTCGATCAATCTTCGTATGAGATGAGGCATCGAGCTCACTCAAGGTTGTAATATGATACGAGGAGCCTACATTTTCTTCATCTTCCTTGCGCTCTTTGGTGTAAACCACAGTGTAAGTCTTTGCTTTTAGTACCTCTTCACATGAAATCATAAGTTTCACTTTTTTCTTCATCCTATAGGGAATTATGTTTTGGATATCCTTTTGGATAAGCGGAGCAAGTGTCGTCGCCGTTAGGTAACTTCTCCGATGCATCTTATTCTTTTTCATCAATTATCCCAACTTCTCGAACAAAAACGTTCTTGTAGTGGGTCTTCCAAGTCAGTTGAAGATAGAAGGCCTTTAGTTAGAAGACTCATCTTCTATAGTGATATAATTGCTACTTGCCCTTTTTATGGATATGCAAACTGGCAGTTGTTGGTTATAGCCTAACCCTTTGTGGGTTTGCCAGGTGACATCTTCTGATGGGAGTTTTTCTAATTTAGATGGCTTATTAAAGTTGTATCCAGACTTTGTAAATAACTTGTAAGCATTTGGATCAAAGCATTTTGTACGTTTAGTAAAAAGTGGCATATCCTGTGGTGGATTTGAGCCACAAACTTTTCTAGTAGCTTTGAAGACTAGTTGATTGCATCAATTCGTTTGATAGGAAGAGTTAGCTCTCCCAGTATATTTCCTTGAAGGCAAATAATTGACTCACCTTCTTTTTTACCTTCGGAACATAGCAGGGTACAGAAGCTGACATTTTTTTGAGGACCTGATCTTCCTTTTATTAGGACAAGAATCAAACTCCTCAATATTTGCCCTAACCTTTTCACAAACCACATTAATTTGTTTGCTTGCAAGCTTATCAGACTTAGTCGATTTGATCTCGTTAGTTTTTGCCTCTTTCAAAATATAATTCTTCAGATAGAATTTTGCATCAACAAAGTGTGACTCAGCTTTAGTGAAAGAATTATCATCAACAATTATTTTCCCTTCAATTCCATCTTGAAGATACTTTAAACATCGATAATAGGAGGATGAGATAATTTTATTCTCATGTACCCAAGGCCTATCGAGCAATATATTGTATGAAGTCTTCGCATCAATCACGTGCATCCATACACTAGATTGCAAATCATCAATATAGATTTCTAACTTGATGGAACCTATAGACCTCTGCTCCCTTGATTGAATCCTAGTATTAACAAATGACTTTTGTTAAGTTCATCAGTCGTAATTTCCAGTTCTTTCAACGTATAGATGAGCTAATGTTAACTCTAGATCGTTCATCAATCAAGATTCTATTTGTTCTCTTCTCTAGCACGTGACCCACCACATACAAAGGATGATTATGTAGTTTTTCACCAAATAAAAGATCATCATCTGTAAATGTGATTTTTGTATCACATGTATGTCCTTCTTGAGAAGAGGACTCTATAGGCTTTTCAGAAGACAATGGAGATACTTTTATGGAGTTTCACCCATTGCTTCTCTTTTGTCCATAGGAGATATCCTTAATGAAATTTCACCTATTGTTTCTCTTTTGTCAGTATTAAAACATGATGCCTCGATGTTGTCATGGATAGTATTTATGTGAAACCAACTTGGTAAGAACTCTTCAAAAGTCACAGGACGTCGTGGTTTTTGTTGGAGATGCACTTCTACCTTTGCTTTCTTTGGATGTGTGACTAACTTTTTCTTCCTTGGTCTCCTCACTATCCTTCCTTTGGTCAGTTACTTAGATGATTCTTTTTATGAACTTTTCTTGTTATGTCTTCGCCTAGTCACGAGAATTCAACCTTCATCATTATCTTTATCAATTTGGGTTTTGTTTGACTCTAATGACTTCTCGTTTTCAAAGGTATACATTTGGACTGGATCAAGAGAGCCAAAAGTGATAGACATTTGGTTAGAAGTTTCTTTCTCAACATCAAGGACAAACTTCTCTTCCCTAGCCAATTGCATGACTTTGTCAGTGAAGATGAAACACTTTTAGAGAGGATGACCCAAAAGTCTATATATTTATAATAGTTTAGGTTGCCAATCTTTCTAGCTTCATCGGGCTATTTCATTTTTGGCAACTCGATGAGCTTTAACTCCACTAATTCATCAAATATTTGAGAGATATCAAAATTCAGAAAGGGATATTCCTTTTCTTGCATCTCCCTTAAAGTTAACTTTCGATTTAGACGTCCTTGAAAAGTCATCTTCACAATTTTCTTCTTACTCACCTTTGTAGCGAACTTCATGGGTGATGCATTGACATTCATGGATTCCTTGTTATTATTTGTTAGCATAAATTTACTTCATTTCATGGGTTCTTATTTAATTTATCCTTTCCTTTGTGAGGATCATGGGCATGCATCATATATTTTTCTACAAAAGACATGCTTAACTTCATGTCGTGTGCGTGAATAGCTAGATCTTCGAAGGACTTTGGCTTGATTCCTTGTAAGATGTAGAGAAATCCTGAGTGCATTTCCTTGGATACACATTTCTATTGCGGAAGCTTCACTAAGTCTATCTTTGCAATTTAGGCTTGCGTTCATCCATCGGTTTATAAAGTCGATGACTGGTTCATACTTCCTTTGACGAGTATTTGTGAGTTTTACCATGCTCACTGCGCGTATTATGCTATAGAAGCGATTGAGAAACTCATGCTCTAGTTGCTCCCAACAGTTAATGAAATGAGGCTCAAGATCTGTGTACCAGTCAAAGGAATTTCCTTTTAAGGAGCGGACGAATTGTTTGATGCGATAATCTCCATACCAACATTATTACATGTCTCCACAAAGTGTGCAACATGTTGCTTCAAATTTCTTTTACCCTCGAACTGTTGAAATTTGGCGGTTGATAACCGTCTTGCCTTTTAAGGCTATCGATCCTTGCAGTGTAAGGCTTGACATACATATGGGAAGACTTTGTGGAGACTTCATACTTGTCTTTGATGGACCCTTCAATGAACTCCTTAATTGATCGAGTGAGATCATCCCTTCAGCAGAAACTGGCATCTCTTTGATAGGTGGTGCTTGCTTCATAAGATTTTCAGTCTCTTGAATTTCAATATCCTTCCCAGGTGCATGTATGTCCATCCACCCTGTCCATCAACTTATAGATGCGCAACTCTTGATCTTACACATGTTTCATCAATCCTTCAATCATCTTTGCCAGATTTGCATGTTGTTCCTCCATGGATGAAGCATTAATTGTCATCGCTTGCATGATTGTTGGAGGCATTGAAGATTAGCACAAATTATGGTGAAAGTTAATCTTTAGAGGGCCTACAATGGACTTTCTTTACGGTAGAGTTCTTGGAACCAGAGACCTCAAGCAGAGCCAGAGTTTACTTGATCTTCTCAGCAACACTACTTCCTCCTTCTGAAGCATTTGTAGAGGACCTTGCTCATTTTGGGGTTGAAGATCCAAAATCAAAAATTGGTGCGGACGACACTCGCAGTGCTTATTGTCCTAGCATAGTGGTCTTACTCCTTGTAACTACTTTGACACTTCCAAAAGTGAACCAAGGATTCCCTCCACTTCAGTAGAGAACTTGGAGTCAGCAGCCTTAGAAGAAGTTGATTGAGAGTTCATCTTCTTGGAAGCCATTTCAATATTCTTTGATGCTTGAAAAGTTGAGATGAGAGGTAGAGGTTGTCCCATTGGGCGTGTCAGAATTTGGATGACAATAAAATTCGCGTCGTGAAAATAATATTCAAGGAATAAAAAATATTGCAACAATCATAATATTTTTATTTCAAGGAGTGAGTTTTACAATCTCTAAGAATGCTCTGATTTGCCTTTTCAAATATAATTCAAAGGTTCTTTACCTTGATCATGAATCTTGTAAAACTTGATGAATTTGATTTCTACTTGTACTTGAATTCAAGGGCTTTTGGGTTTGTTCTTCAATTCGGTGGTCTTGATCTTGATTTATGGATTTGATGAAATTGATATGAATTTATTCTTGAACTTGATCTTGCCTTGTACTTGAATTCAAAGGCTTTTGGACTTGTTCTTGAATTCGGTGGTTTTGATCTTGATGCGTTCTTGAACTTGTATGCTTGATTTCTTGAATTCTTGTTGCTTATAGAGAAATCTGTGGCATTTGATCCACGAGCTCTCTCTTGTTAGAATTCTTATATGTCCATTCTGAATTATGAGGACTCTTATATATAGTTTTAAAATAGAGAAGTTATGATGGAATCAGACTTTCTTCCGGTCAATCAGATTTAAAGTGACATGGCGCAAGAAAAGTGATAGGAATAGATTTCTTTCTAAGTGACATGGTGATATTTAATTTGTTGGAATACACCACTTGTACATGTGACACATTTTTATTGGCCTTCAATTGAGATAGGAATGTCATGTCATTTTGACACATGACATGATTCAATTGACTTCTTTGTTTGACTTGGCATGCTACGCCATCCGACATATGGCATCAAGTGGACCTCTAGGATGAGAGGATATTGAGCCCAATAAAGTAGGTCATCTTTTGTAGCTCAAATAAATGAATTTGGATTTTTAATTAAATCCATATTTTATTGGACTTAATTAATTAACTCAATTATATTAATCCACAATATTCATTTGGACTAATATATTTTGAATTTAATATAATTTGAATCATTTTATAAAATTTATATTTTAATAAAGTTTATATGATTACAGTTATAGTTAGAATTGTTCAATTTCATTGTTATTGTTATTGTGTTAGATTTAATTGGTTGAATCTAATGTTCTTCAATATGAAATTTATTCATATTTATTCTTGTAAATTTAGAAATTTGTATTCATTTCATTATTAATGATATCTAATAAATTTATTGTTAACGGAGTTATCAACTAAAGGGAAGAAGGCATCTAAGAGGCAATAAATAAACTTTTTTTGTTTTCTTTAAATATTATTATGCTCGCAAATTCAATAGTCTTCATCTAATTGAAAATTTTAATAATTTTGAGATTGAAAAAAAGGATATTTTGCTTTAGTTTCTAAAAATTCATGACAATTTTTAAAACGGGATAAGGTTTAGACAGAAAGGTCAAGAATATCCATTAGACCACTAGGGAGTCTATTTTTAAAAACCTTTTTCCAAGTCAAGGAAATACAACACTATTTTAAAATAATAATAATTTAAGCTACTCCTATAAAAGTGGTTTTTGTTTTTGTCGGATTTAAATTCTATGAAGCGCTCCTTCTCTAATCATTACTCCAAAGATAGTGCTAAACACTTAATTTGAGGTTCTTGTTGAATGGATAATTATAGGTAAGGGGTAAAACAATACAAAAGTTTGTTGGCTCAATTAATATGACTACAAATATTTTTAGTAAAAAATTCCCCACATATCTATTTAAGGGTATATATTACACCTTTTAAATGTACTATTTTATAATTATTAGTATTAACATTTTAATTACAGGTCCTAACAAATTCGTATTTTTTAATATTACATTTAATTTTATTAAATTAAGAGTCAATATTAATTAAAATATCTATAAATGACTATATA
>JBCEWC010020858.1:0-10731 GCA_038996855.1 Solanum aculeatissimum
CCAAGAAGAGGGATAACTTATCCCGGTACTATTTATTAGTCCCGGGATAAGTTATCCCGAGTTTGCCAACCAAACATCAACTTAAGGGTCACTATATTTTTATCTCGAGATTAAATGCACTTATCCTTCACACCAAACGATCCCTTAGAGTTCAATATTGATTGAAAAATAATAATAGACTAATTTTTAAAAAAGGAGAAAAATAATTTAGTATAGTGAATTAAAGTTAATTTATACACTAAATTAAAGATGATTTGCTCTAAAATAATGTGAACACCATTATTAAGTAGAGTAATTTTATTCTTTGATGATGAGTGAAGACTCTTCGTTCTCTTTGGGTTTCGTGCATATATACACAGTTGGAATTAAAAATAAGAAATGGTTTCTTAACTAATCAAGCTGCACGTGTGTAGGTACGGAACTTAAATTCCATAAATACATCCTCTTTTAGCTCCTTTGGTTCTTTTTTTTTTTAAATGGCTATTTATATGGTAGACGATTATTTTATTTTTAATTAGAGGTCTTGATTATAAGTGTTGAGTATATAAAAAATAGTTAGAAATGTTATTTTTAAATAGACTTTAATTCCAATTTAATTGGAACTCTAATATAAGCTTTGAACATTAAAAAGAAAAATCTTATAAAAATTAACACATGATTAAGCTTCTTTTTCTTTTATCGATACTAAATACTCCTTTCGCTCCATTTTAATTTTCATAATTTTTATTTTGCAATATGACAGAAAAAGAAAGTATATTTCTTAGCTCACCTAATTTTGATACCCAATTAAGTGAAGAGTATCAACTTTTCTTAGCATGTAAACTTGTTCCTATTTCCCTTTATGTAATGCGTAGTTGATATTTTTGTGTCTCTTTCTGTTTTTTCAAGGCATAAATAATTGAGTGAATCCAACTCTTTATTCCTAATTTGATGTATTTTTATAAATAAAATAAAAAAGGATAAAATATATTTGGAGCCTTATTCCTAAAAAAAAGTTGGAGAGAGCAGAATTGGTTGCTGGATTGTCGGATACTTTATCAGCTTAACAACCAAATCTTTTCTCCCATATTTTACGTAACAAAATCCGTTTCATTAAAATAAAATTGAAAATGAAAAAGTAGCATATATATTTCCATTAATAATAATTCTCAATAGTTTTCTTTTCATAATTTCATCTCTTTAATTACAACACCTTAATAGCATTACCAAATTCCCCCTTAATAATATGGTATTCTCTCCGTCTCAATTTATGTGTCATTTTTTAAATTTCGAGATTCAAATCAGTTTATCTTTGATCATAAAATTTTTATATATTTCGAATTATCAATTATTCTAGCTTATGGTATTTTTATTGTAGTTTAGAAATATATAAATTTTATCTCAAAAAAATTATAGATTTCACGCTCAAATTTTCGGTCAAATTTAAACTGTTTCATTCTTAAAAAATAAAAAGTGTCACATAAATTGAGACACAAGGAATATTATTATGTTATTAACCACTTTATTTAAACAATATTGACATACACTATAAGTAATAGCAAAAATAATTTTTCACAAGTTCAAGAAGATTAAACATTTACTAATAATTTTGACTTTATATAATTTTTTGACGAAAGAGATCAGATAATCCCTTAAGATGCTTCGCTCTCCCATGCGTATGGCTGCAAGACCTCAATTCCCTTGTACTAGAATTTTATGTAAGAATAGCACTAAGCAATGTGCTAATATCTCATGAGTTATACTTCACTGTGCAAAAAAAATAAAAAAATTAAGCATAATTAATTGTGAGTGATATAAAGGGACCGAAACCATAAGTTTTAGTTAACTGAAGGTTAAATCAGACCACTAAGCTATACATTACAAGAATGACAATCAGAATTCATGAATAATTTAAAAGACGTAGGGTGCAATTATCCCCAAATATAATATACATAGTATATGTATGTAAAAACTTTTAAAATAGATCATAATAAAGATTCCAAACACCATGTGTATGTTATATGTATGGCAGTACTTGTCAATATTTACGGCCATTATATATATTTATATTTATACTACTAATTAATGATGTTATTCTTATACTTTCTTTAGGAGCTAGTCTATAGGCTAAATTAGTCCACACGAACTTATAATTTCTTCATAAAATTAGATATTTTTATATATATATATATTTTTTAAATAGTATGATATTATGTACAAGCATATATATTTTCAAGAAAATTGAATGATACACTTGATTGAATATTGAATAATTTATCTAAAAAATAAAAATAATTCTATAGAAATTCTAAATCCGACTTTATCCATGGAACCTCAAAATTAATCATACTTTTAATATCTTTAAGTTAACAATGGCGTGGAACTAGATGAAACCCTTTGGAAGTTGGAACTCACATATATAAAATATTAGTAACTTTGTGGGCTATATATGTACACACCTAAGTATAGAGTAGGAAACTAACTAAATATAGATCTATCATGATATCATCCATGTTGCAACTTAGGTTTAGTAGACTATAATAATCATTTGAATATTCCTAATGGAATTTGTGCAGCAAGCTATTGTGCATGCATGTGCACACCAATAACATTAAAAACAACTATACTTTATCTTGATTATTTATGTAGAAATAAAAAAAAAACCTCCACAAAAATTAAAAGAAATTAAAAATTCTAGTTAATTAATTCCTTTGGACCAATAATTGTCCTTTTTCTTTGACACTGTATCAACAACTAAGAATTTACTAAAGCCTACATAAGAATGTCATTTAGAATTGAATATTTAAACGCAAAAATTGAAAGTGATGTATAATTTAGTGAGAAATAGTAGGTAGAGGCGCCAAGTGTTATTTTCTCGTGGACCCGATGAAAGATTATAGAGTAATACTCATTAATTAAGTAATTAGGTAGAAGAATTTCTTTAACCTATGATGGTCCACTTGAAGACACAAGGCACTGTTATTTTTGAAGAATAAGTGTTTAGAGGGGCCAATTAAGACATTAATCACATGATCTTCCCTTTTAAGGAATGTCATAATGTTACTAATATAGTAAACCACAACTCCCCTAACCTTTTTAATTATGTGATTAGGACTTGAAAAGTAAAGACAAAACTAGCTTTCCAGTGGGAGGATTAGAAAGTGAGTAATACATTGGTCCAAATATTTTTTGATGAATAAAAAGAGACAATGACCATGGTACATTTGGGTCCAAAAGTAAGAAAGTGATGACACATGATTTATTAAAGTAGCCAACAAACAACATCAAGTGGTTCAATCACACAGGAAATAGAAACTAGAAAGAAAGATTTGAGTAATTTGGTCACCTTTTTAGAGATGATAAAATATGGCCTACCTGTTGAATGAGATTATGAGTTAGGTTTGAACTTTGAAGGAAAATTTGGATCTTTTTGTTTTGTTTAATTGGACTTTCTTGTTCTAAAAAATGAAAGGTTGGTGTAGCTGTGAAAATTTTTATGGTGTGTCAGGCATATCAAGTCATAGTTGTGTAAAGGAGTTTTTTATTTCAGAAAGTATATTATCGTAGATTCCACTTTATTACAATCTTTTTTTTCTCTTTCTAATATCATTTTTCTAATTCTCCTTTTATGTATTTTATTTTCCTTCGCTTTTCATAATCTTGATTTCTTATTTGTCAAAAATTATATAGATATAAATATATTGTTACTAAATCAGATTTTATTTTTCTTCTTTTTATTCTTGTTTTTTGTCATTTTGGTTGATATTTTGGGACTTTATAATTTAAAGAATTTTAATAGTAAATATAATATCAATATAAAAATTAAATTGCTATAAAAGTAAATACATATATATTTGTCTTGCCTCTCAGCAAAAAATCTTTAAAACATTTACCGTCTTTGATTTTTTCAGTTTTCATGAATATTCTTCACTACAAATATAAACTTTGTCTGAGTTTCATGTTCAATTTTTTTTTTTAATGTTCTCTTAAAATTTGATTCAATTTCTTTGTGTGTAAAATGAAACTTCTCAAAACAAAAAATCTGGAATATGAGGGTTTTTAAACTCATTATCGCAATATTCAAAACAGAATCGCAACAATTATAAAAGAAATTTTTGAAAAAGAAACTCACAAAATGAACACACACACGCAAAAAAAAAAGTCATATCAAAATAAATATACTAAACTAACATATGACAATTATAATAATAACATACTCACTATAATTTTACAAATTAACATAATATTTTTTTTTAAAAAATTATAATTAAAAAGAGCAAATGCATAAAAAATCTCTTGCATTTTTTATATTTGTTAGATTCAATTTATTGTGTGAATATATTCTTTCTCTAACTAATTTTAGCAAGTTCTTATTTTAAAGTAGGCAAATGGCTCACTTATTCATGTGTCAAAAAGTCAATGGAGCCTCACACACCTTTTGTTGATTGTGCCTCTTCTATTATAAAACTTTTCTCGCTTTGTACACAAAATTTTCATTCATAGAATTATGTTAAATTTTTTGTTGTTGTTGTTGGACTTAATTTCTTGTTGTTTTAAGAAATGGAAGCAAAGAAATTGTTGTTCCTTCTTGGACCATTAATCTACTTTATGGGTGTGTTTCGTATGGAGAAAATTATTTTTCAATTTTCTCGTATTTGATTGGCTTAAATATTTTCCAAGTTAACTCATTATCCTCAAATTTGAGGAAAATAACTTTCTTCCAAAAATCAAGAATTTTTTTTTTCAAAACTCTTAGTCAATTTCAAATTGATTTTTTTATTACATCCCTTCCATGATCCCTTCCCGCCCCAACCCCCACCCCCAAAAAAATTGAAAATTTTATTTTATTTTTTCCATTCATATTCCAACCCACCTCCACCTCAAAACAAAAAAATGATTTTGAAAAAGAAAAAAAAATTTTTACTCCACCCAGCTCCCTCGCCTCCACCCCCAGCCCACCATACAAAAATTATTTTTACAAAAAATTCAAATTTTAAAAAATTTAACTTTTTAACTCCCCCCCCTCCACCTCCCCCCACACTCACCCCCCAACCCAAACCCTCCCACCCCATACAAAAAAATTAAAAATTAATTTTTACAAAAATTCAAATTTTGAAAATTGTAATTTCTTACTCCATTCTATGGCTCCACCCCCACCCCGCTCCCTACCCACCCCCTCATACAAAAAAAATTAAATTTTTTTTTTTTTAAAAGTTCAAATTTTAATTTTTTACTCCACCCGCCACCCACTCCCACCCCCAACTGCCCACCCCTATCCCAAAAAAAGAATTTAGATATTTATTTTTAAAATATTTCAAATTATAAAAAAAAAATTATATCATAAATTATTTTTCTGAAAGATATTTTCTACTCTCTAGTTAAAAATAGAAGGTTTTTTTCTAAAAATATTTTCATTCATTAATCAAACAATAGAAAATATTTTCACTCGCTAATCAAATATGAGAAAATGAGTTAGAAATCAACTCATTTTCGAAGGAAAAGATTTTCCTCCATACCAAACACACCCTATAAGGAAAAAAAAAAAGTACCGGAAGCATTGATTTGCCCCAATCCTCAAGTTTAATCTATTTTTTTCTTTAATTAATAATATTATACATTATTTTATTTTATGATTAAGAAATGGTGTTTTTTAATTTATCACTTTTCTTCAAATTATGAGTTTTATTCACTGATGTAAGCTCATGTTATATGGATTATTTTGATTGAATTAAGTTGCAACGGTTCGGGGAACATTGAAAATGGCTACAAAAATTGAAAGATGATTTCATATAGGGCATGTTTGGTACGAGAAGAAAAATGTTTCCTTTTTTAAAAAAAAAAAAAAAACTACTTTTTCAATTCTTGTTTGATTATTTAAATTTTTTTTTTAAGAAATTAAGTTTTCAAAAAATGAAGAAAATAACTTTTTCAATGAAAATAGAGAAAAACATGCTCCTTAAAATTAAATGAGTAAAATGAAAAAAAAATTACTTAAAATTAAACGAATAAAATGGTTTTACAATGAGCCATCAATGAACCCCCATCCGACCCCTACATTTCACTAGATTTTTTTTGAAAAATGAAAAAAAAACATGATATTACTATATTATATTTGCAACAAATTTTAAAGGATTAAATATATTCATGTACTATTAGAAATCATTTAAATATATCACATATTATACTTTGAGTTTAAATACACCTTTCATAATACTTTTTTGATTTAAATATATCATTCTCAGTATATTTTAATTTAAATTTACCCTTAATTTTGATAAAATAACACATGTCAATTTTAAAATTAAATAACTCACTTCCAATTTAAATACTCAATTTTCTAAAAGAGCTCAACCATTTAACCAGTCCCCCATCTACTCCTTCATTTTGATTACGAAGTATATACGGAGCATTAACTTATACCTCTTAGTTTCAACAAAATTTTGTAATCCAATACTCTTCTCTGTTCTATTTTAATTGTTAAAATAAAATTTAACATAAATTTAAAAAAAATTAATATAGGATCCAATTTGATTAATATAAATTTATTAAAATGGGTAGTATTTTTTGAAAAGTAGTAAAGTTTTTCATATTTGAAAATGACTTTATTATTAAAAGTAGAGTTGAAAAAAATGACTAATTATTTTAAATTGTTTAAATTGATAATTAATTTAAAATAACTACTTTTAATATGTCTGACAACTAAAATAAAACGGAAGGATAGATAATTCTTTTTTATTCTTAATTTAACTCTCACTCCGTAATTATTGTTGGAATCTACAAATGTGCCTCATTTTTTTGTCATTGAAATATTGTCAACTCAACAGAAGTGCAATGAAAACGGTGGGACTTAAAATACTACTCGATAAATGAAAAGAAAAGAAATCAAAGGATAGGAAATGAGTCGGGGATGGATTAATAAATGAAAAGAAAATATAGTGTGAGGGATTATATTTGAATCGAATATATAACGAAAAATATATTTAAATTATTTCTGATAGTATAAGAGTATGTTTTGACTCTTTATCAAAAATAAATTATAATCACAAATAAAAAAATTACAATTATGTTGCTTTGTAAGATGATCCGCGTTAGATGAATGATGATGGCTTTGAAAAAATAACATTTGATGTCTTGAACTTATCTTTATAAATATTCTATGAGTTAATGGATTTTTTTGAGATACTAGACTAGATTAAGTATAAATACATTTGAAATAATATATTTTTTCTTTTAACTCTAAAATTAACAACAAAAAAAATCCCTTATTTTTCAAGAAAATATTTTCCAACATACCAAAACACACCCTTAATGTTCTTTTTTGGAGCATCTCCTTTTTATTCTTTTTATTCCATCCGTTCATTTTTACTTGTTATTATTTCAGTTATCGAGGTCAAACTACATCAACTTTGACCAATATTTTAAGATGTATTTTTTCATTATATTAATATGAGAACGATTACAATTTATAGTATTTTTCATATAGTTTTCAATCATCTAAATTTAGCTTTAAAGTTTAGTCAAATTGACCTCGAAAAGCAAAATAGTGACAGATAAAAATGAACAAAGAGAGTATATTTTATTTTCAGGTTCATGTTTGATAACGTTGTTGATTTGTGCTAATTTCTGAATAGTGATTTGGGGGTGTTTTGTGTGATCATTTCTAAGTGGATTAAGATGGAAACTTGATAGGTTATTGTCCATCTAAGTTATTAATTTGAATATATGATCTCGATAGAATTAGCTATTATATATATTCAGCTGAATTCAAACCTTACCTTATACATCCACCCCTACCATCTATACACTTACTAATTTGTTAAGAGTGATGATACTTAATTATCTTATAATAAATAACACACTCACTAAGATACATGAGTTAATACCTCAGATAATATCTTAAATAGTCACTCAACTATTTTTTTTTTTATAGAAAGTCATTATTAGCTTTATCTCGAACTATAAGCTTTTTTCTTAATGAGTTCTTTTTCTTGAACTAGACTACATATATAAAAATTCTTTTTAATAATGGACAAACATAAAAATTAAACTCGAGGACTTGTTTCTATGTTGAATTTTGTGACCACGAATTTCTCACTACATAATTATATTATGTTTCAATGGGGGTGGGGCTAGTGGAGAACTACAATTCATGAAGGATGTGGTGGTGGTGAAGAATTGAGAGATATATATGGCAGAAAATAGTTTCATTAAAACAATTATAACTAAACAAAATATAGTTTGGTATGGAGTATCTGACAATAGCCATGCTATGAGTTGGTCCACATATCTATCAATCAAAATATGTGTTGGGACACATACTCATCAAGTTGTTTCATGAGTCCCATTCTAGATGTTTACCAGATAAGTGTAGGGGTGTGCAAAAATTAAATTGATCGATAAATCGAATTGATAAAAATGTTATTGATTTATTGTTATTGGGTTATTAGGTTATCGTATTTTTAATTGTTCTGAAAAAAAAATTATTGGGTTATCGGTTCGATATCGATTTTTACTATTGGGTTATTGGGTAAACCGATAACCCAAAAAGATTATAATAATTTACTATTTTACCCTTCGTAAATATTAAATATTAGTAATTTAATAGTAATAAAATACTATAGTAGTACTTTACCTATTTTAGTCTTTATCGTACTTAAGCGGTTAGTTACCCACTTTAGTATTTAGTCTTTATTCTTTCGTACTCCATCTATTTCTATTAATACAAATTTTTATTATCATCCTTATTGGGTAAATAAAAAATCGAACCAATAAAACACTTAGAACCGATAAACCGAGATCGATAAAAATTATTTTATTGATTTCTTATTGGTTTAGCATATTAAAACCCTGAAAATAACCAATAAACTGAACCGATTATGTATAAAACTGAACCGAACCGACCGATGCACACCCCTGGATAGATAGGTGGTCTTTTTAATATGATTTCGACAAAAAAAAATAGTATAAACTAGATTTGGGGGTTAAGTAAAGCTTAAAGTAATTTTCATTTTATGTGGCACTATTTTTCTTTAAGTTCATTTTCTTTTGTCCTTAATGAAATGATTTACAACCACACAACTATCTAATGATTATTTTAGACCATAAATTTAAAAAAAAAAAAAAATTCTTAAACGTCGTGTCAAGTCAAATGGAACCATGTAAAATAAAATGAAGGGAATATATGATATTAGAACTTGACCCACCACAATTGTTGTTTACTGATAACGAAGACCAAGATTAAATTGTCAACACACTAGATATCCAACTTTGAACGTGAGGTAGATATCAAACCTTGGATGTGACATGGGGTATTGAAGAATCTCACGTTGAATGTTTAAGGGAATGAGTGATCTCCTTAATGTGATTTGAACAAACTTCCCCTACAAGGTCTAACTTTACATACAAGTATCAGAACACAACTTGGACAATCCTCCCTTCATGAATTAACATTTAGAATTGAATTAGGCTTGATATTTTTTTCCACATCTCACCATGAAACAAACCAAACTTAACAATAGTGAATCCTCATGCCCCTGTGTCCATATGGATAGTTTCTTTTTTTTTTCTTCTAATGCACCGACTTTAATATGAAAAAATAAAGTATTTTCTCATTGTCATTACAAATTAAACTTACAAGAAAAAAAAAAGAAATAGGAGAAACTAACACAAATATATGGGAGTTGCAACATTGAAATTTAATTAATATAATTGAGAATTAACTACTGTGCTACATCTTTTCATTTTACTATTTTATTGCATTTTCGACCTGTTATACGTACCAATGAGTACACGATTTTGACATTATCCTAATAAATGGACAACGACATATAATGGAAGAAAAGGTGATTTGATTTCCTTTTCTCTTTTCCTGTTAAATAACAGTTTGGCATTTTTGTTTTCAGCGAGTACACATTACCCTTTTGTTTGAAACGTTATAAATACTAAGTTGCGTTGATTAGATAGACGGATAGGATACAAGTTTAATTTATTGAGAACATGAACTTTTTTTCAAACCCTACAAAAATAAAGATAAGGTCTGCATACATCTAATCTTCTCAAATCTCATTGTTGTTATATTATAAACCCTAAAAGAAAACAATCTATCTAGATCAATAGATATTTCTAATTCTTTAATTAGTTTTAGATAGCTCAATGTGTAAAATGGTGAATAAGTGAATATAATTAGATAGGATAAGCTAGGTGGATAAGGGTGATGTAGAGGTGTAATTAGAAAAAAGGCAAGAAATGACACAAGAGCATGTCATGTGGATGGCTGTGCATAGAGAGAACAAAGGTCAAGAGTTATATCCCAAAACTACCTAACATGTTGACCACTTGGGACAAATCCACATGAGGTTTTTGTCATGATCCATAGACTTACCTAATTAAAATTGATTGATTTTATGGGCATTTATCAATAGGGTCTGCTACAAGGGCTTCACGCCCACATGCTCTTATAATTTGGACACCAACACATTGGTTTTCACCCTATTGACAATGGCTAGGAGACATGCTTGAGAATTGCCTCAAACCAATAACACTAATGAAATTAATATGCATCTCACCAAAACCTATACATGCATGCATATGTTTTGACAAATGATATATAAAATCATTTTGACTCGATTTGATTGCATAATGCACACTTTGTTCCCAAGAGTTTGATGATTTGAGGGTAGAGGTGGCAAATGGGTGGATTGGATCGGATTTGGATGGATTGAATATGGATTGAGCTAAAATGGATTGGATCAC
>JBCEWC010020859.1:0-10731 GCA_038996855.1 Solanum aculeatissimum
GAGTGATACAAATTTTGGAGGATATGCTTCGAGCGTGCATTATGGAGTTTGAGGGTAGTTGGGACAAACATTTGGCTCTAGTAGAATTTGCTTACAACATTAGCTACCAATTGAGTATTGAAATGCCTCCTTATGAAGCCTTATATGGAAGAAAATATCGGACTCCTTTGTTGGAGTGAAATTGGTGAAAGAAAACTTACTGGTCCTGAAACTGTGCAGCAAACAGAAGTCAAGGTAAAAGTGATCAAGGATCATCTGAAGATAACTTCGAATAGACAAAAATCATATGTTAATCTTAAGATGCATGATATCGAGTATCAAGTTGGTGATAAGGTATTCTTAAAGGTATCTCCATGGAAGAAGATTACAAGATTTGGCCAGAAGAGAAAACTTAGTCCTCAGTTTATCGGACCCTATGAGGTACTTGAAAGAGTAGGACCAGTTGCGTATAAATTAGCATTACCACACGAGTTGGATAAGATCCACAATGTTTTCCACGTGTTAATGCTCAGAAGATATCGTTCCAATCCCTCTCATGTCTTACCAGTTGAATCTATTGAGGTTAATCAAGACTTGATATATGATGAAGAACCTATAAATATTAAAGCTCGGGAAATAAAACAACTTAGAAACAAGAAAACTCCCTTAGTGAAGGTACTTTGGAGGAATCATTCCAGAGAAAAAGCCACTTGGGAGAGAGAAGAAGATATGAGGGCCCAATATCCACACTTATTTCGAGACTAGCATAAGGTAAATTTTGAGACTAAATTTCTTAAGGGAAAGAGATTTGTAACGCCCTTACTATTAAATCACGTACTCACTTTCAAAAGGGGATTCCTTTGAGATAAAATCAACCCTTACTTCATAACTCTTTGACTCGAATTTGCGTCGTTAGAGGAATCAATTTTCTTGAATCGTCAAAAAGAAAAGGGGAAGGGGTTGTCTTAGTGTAATTTGGTTTACTTTTATGAAATCTTATATATTATACAAGCCATAATAATATAGATTAAGGTGTGAGGAGACAAAAGAAAGGAATGAAAAAAAGGAGTTCTGGGCAGCCACCATTTCTTGGGCAACCCTTAACTTACTTTTATATATATATATATATATAATCCCCTCTAAGGTAAGTTGGTTCCAAGACTATTTTTAACCTTATAAACTCACTCATACCACTATACATCAAAGAAATCACGAACACAACTAGTCTCATTGAGCAAAATATCAAGAAACCCCCACGCTTTGGTAAGTAGCTAAATTTTGTCTTGAAACTGTGTAGTGTTTAGTAATTGTATAATATCTCATTGTATATAGCTGAAGTTTTAGTGTGTAAATATGTTTCGGAAATATAATTCACATACCTACAAATTTTATGTTTATGTGAAATTCTGGATAGATTCTTATGGTGCTATAAAAGGGGACGAAACATAGAGAACGTTTCTGGCCAGGTTTTCTGTCTAAGAAGCCTTCTAAGTACTGCTATTAGTATTTTAAGCATATATTGATATGTGAGCTGTATGTTTCGATTTTTATTGGTTACTTGAAACCCCAAGACATATATATACAACTCGTATGTTCATTTTGTGATAAAATTTGGTAGTTATGGATTCAAAACAGTGGATGCAATTTAGGTGAAGTTCTGTCCAGATTCTCGACTTAGAAATCCTTTGTGTTCTTGTTAATGTTCCGATTATAAATTCTTCTGCAAAAGGTATTTTTCAGTGATTCTTGATTGTTTTCAACCTAAATTCATATACCTACAACTTTTATTCATACTGTAAAGCCTGGTTTTTCCATTTACCAATTCAAAATCTAGTTACAATGCAAGGCAATCAAGCTGCCCAGAAAGGTGTGATTTGAAATACTGGGCCCACTTTTGGTATTTATATTGTTAGTTTTCACCCGTTCAAAGTGCTGAATATTAAATGATCGTTTGAATTGAGTATTAAGGTGCTTGCTCTCTTGTACAATCTTAAAGGAATTGTTTGAAGAAACGGATGCCGTGTTGATCCACGACTTGAACTCAGTAGGGTCATTGTATGCTAAAAGGTTAAGATTCGTGTAAAAAAACTTGTTCTTGTTCTCTGGTTACCTGTTGGTACATTTGAAGGTTACCTTGGTATATTATCTATGTTCTTGTCATTTTATCCTATTGTGGTGATATCTTTTGAGACTTGCAAGACACTTGCTTAATTCACCCATTTGTATGGATTGCTGGATCACTTGACATCTTTGTGGACTTTGTCCTTCTTGTGGCTGTGACTTGGTCACTATTGGCATGCCTCTTGCTCGGATCAATTGTCATCTTGACTGTGGATTTTTGGTTCATCCTAAATATGGAAGTGGTCCATTTTAAGCATGAACTAGAAAGACACTCTTAATATGGTTTTTGGTTCTCTTGATTATTGGGTTTTCACCCTTCTTGATATAGGGCTTCGTTCCTTTTTGATACTTGATTACGTTTAGTGTGAAGGCATGACATACATATTGGGTAAAGCTTGTCAGTTGACTATGTTGTAAAAAGGAAAAAAATTCTTCCAGGAACTCTTGACACTTAGGCCTTTAAATATCATATTTGATATTGTTCATCTATCCGTTCACCTGGTCTATTTATTATATTGTAATTGTGTTGCCTTGACTTAAGAAAGGTAAATTGAGGAATCTAAAGGTTCCAATTTGTAGCTTTTACACCACTAAGATTTATGCTTAGCGATAGTTGTTTCTATCGTAGGGGATACCTGAGATGATGCTTGAGGATGGCCATTGAAGATGAATTTTGGAGTTTTTGCATCTAGACATATATATATCGTAGTAGTTTTGGGACATGTACATGATTCTTATACTGCATAAGTATATGTATATTTGGAATGCTAGTGTAACTTATGAAATTGCGGTTTGTAACTTAATGTTTTGGATTGTTTAGTTAGTTTGAAGGCAACAAACTTGCTTTTATATTATCATGGCAGATCGTCCTCATTTAGTTAGCTCTTTATTCTCGATAACCACCTCGTCCTCATTTTGTTTACGCTTTTCTGAGGGTTATTTTTGCAATTTTCTCTCATATCCTTGATTCTTTCATATGTGTTTGCTATGTTTTGCAAATATGCCTCGTCAAAAACATCCAATTTCTCATGGCAGATCCAGAGCCACCCGAGAAGCCCTCATAACTGTGAGAGTTGAAGAGAAAATGGAGCAATAACCTTGAAAGAAGGGTGGGACAAAGGAAAACTAATGGTAGCTGAGCATGTAGACTCCAAAAGTGATGAAGAGAGGTCTTTAGAGGTTGAGTGGACTAACTTTAAGGAGGAGGAAATGAGGTCTAAAACACCAGTTTATGAGCCCATAGCAGCAGAGCAGGCCTCCAAATGCTATCATATAGAAAAAGATCAACGGAGGCACATGTTGTACTTCTCCAAACTTCTCGGATCATCTAACAAAATATTTTACCACGTCATCGCAACCATCTGAAAGCTGCAGGGTTGAGAACTATATTAGAGGACAAATGGCTCTCTACAAATGGGGTGGTTGGTAGGTACCCTAAGGTATGGGTTACTTTGTGGTTTCACAACTTCAAGTATTTTACTACACCTTGGGAATATTATCTTTCCAACTGGGTTCTTGAATTTTATGAATCCTATCCCAGGTTGATACCCAAAAGTAAAAGTCGCATGAAGATTGATCATAAGCCGGTGGATGTAGTGTAGGATTGGGGTATGCCCATCCCTTATTATGAAACTACGATTAATGACTTATTGGGGTGCATATTCCGGACTCGCCATAATTGAGAAAAATACATTGGATGACCTCAAAGATTTGATGGCCCCATTGGTTAGTATTACAACCTCATCGTGGTTAGAGGACGAGGTGGTTATCGAGAATAAAGAGCTGAATATTCCTACCCATTTTTTCTTTGGTTTTGTTAGTAGCAACCTCATGTTGTCACAAAATGAGTCTATTCTTCGGTATTACAAGGTGACTTTGGTTGGTGTATAATGAATCATAGGAAGTTGTACCTTGGATCAATCATAGCCTAGAGATTCTTATGAGGGCTAAGCAGCAACAAGCTTTTCTACCATTCTCGAGTCTCATCACAGACCTATGTAGAGAGTTGGTGTACCGTTTGTCAAATAACTGATGTTGAGATCAGTCCATTAGTTTCTATTGATGTTTGGCGTATTGAGGAAGAATTTCAAAGGGATGAGGAAGACCAAACGAGGAATAAACTGGTTTATACTACACCTATAGTTGAATTGGAGATGCTAGAGACAAGTATATCTATTTTGGTCCACGAGTTAGGTATGCTCTCTTCCTCTACTCCGAACCAATCCTCCCCTACTCCAACCCCTTCATCCTATGCCCATCCGGATCTTTAGGGTTCTATATCTGACCCCCAATCACTCAGGAAAGGATGTATCATTTGTCCCTGTTGGCCAAATCGATTGATACCCAAGAAACACATGTCAAGTCTTTTTTGCCTCCTTTGATAAGAGGGCTATAACAATTGTTTTGGTCTCGGTACATGATGAGTGAAAGAAGTAGAAGAAACTTATAGAGGAATAAAATTTTAGGCTAGATAGGTTGGTGGTGAATATGGAGGGCGATAGGGCTAGACCTGATGCATTGATGACCAGGGTGGAAACTTAGAGTCCAATGGTAGTGTGACTGCCGATATGACAGCTGTGAAGGCCCATATTGATGTATTTTATAAAGAGGTGGTGGAGTTGAAATCCATTAATATCACTTTCCTTTGGAGTTTGGTGGATGCCCCTCCTGAGGTAGCTACAAGTATGACTCCAGGGTTAGGGGTTGAATGCTAGTGCATTGCCTCATCCCCAGATATTGATGAGGAGGCATTGGGAGTTGATGTCCTATCGAAGGAGCATAGTGAGTTGATGGTCACAAAGGAGGCGATTATTGCTGCCATTACTAGCGAGTCAATCCAGGATAGGTCCATGTTTGAGACTAGTAGTTCTTTTAGTGTAGTAGAGCTAGAGCTTACGGAGCCACATATAGGTGAACCAGAGTCAACCATTCTCGTGCCTATGTCAGAGACAAAACCTCAAGACTTGGGTATTAATTCCCTCACCATTTCTTCAACATCTCATCCACCACCACAGATAGATTGATTAGGGGTCTCTTTATCTCATTCCTCACTTTTATGCTTGTTGATGATATTATTCTTGAAAAATGTGGACCATGTTTCTTTTAGAAGGGGGTGAGCATTTACAGTCCCAGTTATGATGTTTGATGTTGTTATGTTTGATTTAGGAAACTTGAGATAATGGGTTATGGGTTGATCATTTTTTTGTTGGTGATATATAATTGGGACAATCCTTTGCTTTTGTTTGTAAATATTCTTTTGGTTTGTAATTGATAGCAAGTTTTTATTTTAAAGTATGGTTGATGTCTATTTGGATTATGTGTATTCCAAAATTTTCTATCCTTTGTGATATGGTAAAATACCCGTGCATATATGAAAAGCCATTTTGCAAATGTTTGTAATGTCTACAATTCCTTACCAATGCGAGTTTTGATCGCCAATATCTTTGATTTGGATAGCGCCATGGTTGAGGAGCATTTATTGACTCAATAATTAGTTTACCTCATGTTAAAATGATCCATGCATGGATTGGAAGAATCTTGATTTGACTGAGTGAATGTTGAGCTTGGATATTACATAATTGATAAGTTGTAAATGTATGGGTCAACGTAATAACATATATATAGGCCAATGGGTTAACGTAATAACAAAATATGCAATAAAAATATTATATAATGCGATGCATGGGGCTCTTGTCAGACCATGTACCAATAATCTCTCAACCTTGCCAACTACTCATGGTCAAAGGTATCACAATATCTAAACCTTTCTACCTGCCTGTGTTCAAGGAGTGTCACAATACGTCTCAACCTTGCCACCGGCTCGGGGTCAAGGGGTTTGAAAAGTAGAGAATTTCACCCTTGCCTTTTACCCAGATCAAGTGGCTGTATAGAAGTGGTACAACTAAAAAATGGAGCATATTACCCTTACCTCATGCCTGGGTCAAGGCATGGTACAATGCCATATGGAATACATGTATGTCAATGATACAAATCAAGATACATGTAATGGCATCTGGATAAGAATAACGATACATAACTCTTATACAATCATGTAGAATAATATCAATAGCCAGAACGGGTAGTGAAGTTAACCAATAATGCCAGACCTTTCTCATCCCAAAATATACACATGATCCTCAAAGTCATCAAATTACCACATAATTGCCCAAATAACACACAAGTTTCATAATATCATAATATTATCCAAAATATCTCAAATCTCAAGATTTCATCTCAATTTATCAATAGGATCACAATTTACTCAATTGTTTGCATAACCGGTATCACATTTTCTTAAAATTTTATCATACTAGTCCAACAACTCATGAATTAGTCTAGATCTTACAATTATCACATGAACAAGTCAAATAACGCATATCCAGTCCCATTAAGGCTAGCTAAACCTACCTAAATGCCAAAATCATACTCAAACAAGTTTTTAATCAACTCAAACCTCCAGAAGATCACTGAATCAATCAATTAATATAAAAAAAATAGATGCTACGCATTAAAAGATGAATTTTGATACCAATATTGATACAAATTTGGCTTAAGGGAAAAATGGTAAAAATTAGAGCTAAAATTCAAAGTTCTTGAATCTGACAATTGACTTGAAATTATGAATCTACACATGAAAAGGAGTTCGTTGGTGAAAATCCCACCAAAACGAGTTCAAATTGAAGGAGAAATCATAAATTAAAGTTTCCAAATCATAGCCTAAAGATCTCCAATTTTAAAGATCCAAAATCATGTAATTCAAGACAAAATCAAGATAATAGTCATGAAAATTAATTAAAAAGATGTTAGAAATACTTACCCAAAAGAACTTCAAGAAAAGCTTGAAATATTTCAAAATGAACTAAAAATGGGGGTTCTCAGATTTAACACTGTACAACTGAAAAATATACTCCACGAACATGGATAAGGCTCCGTGAACGCGGAGGCCAATACTCAATAGTACTCCTAGAATGTGGAGCACTGGGTTAAAGTCTTCCGTGAACGCAGACTATACCTTCGCAAACGCAAAGGTCAAGGCAGCTGACCCTCCATGAAAGTGGAAGAAGATGCATGAACGAGGAGAAGGTAAGTGACTTCATCATAATCCTTTGCACCAGAAATGCATAACTAATACAAAAACTTAGAATGCACCCTCGGGATCCATTCAAAACCCAAATTTCACAAACCAAACTTGTATCCATACTAAAAATGATGATCCAAACTCAACAAAATAATCTGAAATTGATTTTGTAGCCTCCTTGTCACAATAACTAATGCAACTATATTAAACTAGTTTAAAACTAAAAATACAAAAATTGCCCTCGAAGACTCCAAAAATTATGCTGAGATCATTTCTAGCATTAGCTTCACCATCCGGAGCTACTGTAACTTTTGGAATTTTGATTCAAGCTTTTGAACTCCAAATGTTGACCAAAGTCAAACATTGATTCTCAAAATGACTAAAACACATTTTGGGTCTAAAAATATCATTTTAACTCCGAATTTAGTTCTGTAACTTCTCCTAGACTAGATTTGACGTTCTGGAGCTAATGGAGTTGACGAATCTCCAATACAACACTCAAAACATAGAATGGTACAAAACTCACCTTTTCAAATACTTAAGCTTCCAAAAGTATCAAAACTCATATTTTTCATTTCAAAACTCAGATTTCAGTTCCAATAATACAAATAGCCTAAAATAGGTCCAAAGCAACTTACGAAATGACAAAACAATAATTTTTATAGATAAGATAAAAAATGAATAACGAGGTTATTACATCATTTACCACTAAAAATAATATTTGTCCTCGAACAAAAAAGAAAAGAAGAGTAGTTAAAGCCTAAAAAAGGCTAGGATATTATAACGACCTAAAAATTTTTGAACTTCATAATGGTTGGTCAAGGTTAATTTTGAACTCCTCATGGTTGAATTTTTGTAGTCATGGGTTGCATTTAAGTGGCTGAATTCAAAGTAATTATTTTGGTGGAAGGTTGTAAGGCTGTTTAGGCAGCCCAAACTTTGAAAAACTATATCTATCGGTGTGAGGGGAACTGTATGGGCTACTATATATCAAATTGAAGCTCTTTGATTATATTTGTAATGCAACTGGTTTCACTCAATTCAGAGTTTGGAGGTGGAAGTTGTGGCCTTTGCAGTGAGACTGCCCGTATTTAGAAGTATGATGGAAAAAAGATTCAAAATGGAGTCATAGTGAGGGGCCATATACCGTTTGGTGGTTCACGGTCCATGGTGTGTCCTGTGAGTTGTTCTAGTGAGCTCCCTTGGATCTTGGAACAAACCTCGGACCAAGTGGAAATCCACGAATCACTTCACGGTCCATGTGAGCCTTCACGGTCCATGAAGGGCTCCTGTGAAGTGATCTAGAGAGCTGGTCAAGGGTCGGGGCTAGACTCAGGACCAAGTGATGCTCCATTGATCAAAACACAGTACGTGTGCAGCTAGACAGTCCGTGAGACGTCTCACCAAAATTTTCTCAATCCTCTTGACCTCCATTAATAAAAGCTTAATGAAATTTGGGGAAAATCATCCTTCTTGCAAAATCATCCAATTCTCTTGACTAATCTCAAGGTATGTGGGATTGATTCATGGATTCCCTTTCATCCATGAAGACTCAAGAGCCATTTTCTTTAAATTATGAATTTAAGCTTTTCTTTAATTATGGGTTCTTTAAATTTTGATGTATTCAATTGAATTGAGTTGTGAGTTGTAGAAATTAGGTGATTTAAAGTTGATTTGAGTTTGAATTTCATGAAGTTCATTGAAACTCTTGAAGATCTAATGTGCATGTCCCTTTGATGGTTTAATATGCATGGATAAATTCAATTATGATTTAAATTGGGATTTTCTCATGAATTATGTTGAATTATCTATTGAATTATTGTTTAAGGTTTGATTCCTCCATTACCCATGCAGTTGATTCCTTATTTATGGCATATGTATTGAAGTATGATTATGATGAAATTCTTGTTAAGGACATGACCCTCTTCTTATGATATGATATGTTAAGACATGTGATCACATAGTCTCTTGTTATGGCTCTTTGAGCATTCTGGGTGCTTGCACCATTTTGATATATTATGAAGGCTTGATATGATAAGCTATGTAGATGAGTTACTCCTATTGCATTAATATGGAAATGGTTTTGAAAATTCTTGTTGGCTTTTAGCCTAAGTATGGATATGGATTTAATAATGACATGGTTTGCATAATGATGCATAGTTTTGAAAAGAATGTCAATCCTCCATTTTGAAAGTCTTGCATGCATATATATGTATTCCCGTAGGATGGGGCTTAGTACCGAGGGATTGGAGTCGGGGTTGACTATCTCCAAGGGTCCATACTCCTTTCCCTCAAACCATGTGCCAATATGGGATTTCTCCCTAGATGGGATGACTTGTTATAACTCCCCCTGTTGAAGGGTGACTAGGGATCTACCTGACAAGTAGTTCGAATCCAAGTAGTATCTCACTCGGTTTCCCTCTATTGTCAGTTGAGGTCACATCCCCGCTATTATATGATTCGTAGGTTGCATTTTATGCATCATGGCATGACATATTATTATGATATACTTATCCTTTGACTATGTGCATTCTTTTCGTATCACTTGTCCACTTGTCATCTTGCTTGGTCATATTATTATGTCATTTGCATTGCATGCCCACATACTTAGTGCATATTATGTGCTAACCCATACTCTTTGTCTACATGTTATTACCATGTAGGGACCGGTGACGACCTCTATCACCCGTTAGATGACGAGTGACATCTTTGAAGCTATTTGGTTGTGGTGAGCCCTTTGTTCAAGGGCAATAGCTACTTTCTATCTTCCTCGTATCATTTTATTTTCCTTACTTTATTACTTGAGGGTGAGCTCGAATTATGTCGAGGCCCCATTCTATCCTATAGAGGCTATGTTGGACATGTTAAACTCTTATACGTTATATTATGTTTTGTTGAGATATTATGGCTATTGAGATTTGATTATGGGAATGATGCTCCGATTATGCCACTACAAGAAAAAAGACTTTTAACGACCATTTATTAACAAAGAAAAATAAATCCGGTCGTTATAAATATACTTATAGTGACCAATTGTTTTCGATCGTTATACATACACTTATAGTGACCAATTTTTTTCGATCGTTATACATACACTTATAGTGACCAATTTTTTTTCCGGTCGTTATAAATATACTTATAGTGACAAACAAAATTTTCGGTCGTTATAAATATACTTATAGTGATCAAATTGTTTTCGATCGTTATAAATACACTTATAGTGACCAAATTTTTTTCCAGTCATTACAAATATACTTATAGTGACCAACTATTTTTCGGTCGTTATAAATACACTTATAATGACCAATTTTTTTCGATCATTAAAGATAAATTTTAATACAACATTAACGAGAGGATAAATTTGATCTTTAAAAAGTATAGTATCCCACCGTTAAAAACATCTTAGTGAGTGTAAAAATATTTTTTGATTAATATGAGTGCAAAGAGATCAGATCAAATCATGTTATAATTATAACGAATAAGTTTTGTTAATCATTTTATCATTCTGATAAGAATCTTCCATCTTTTATAATTTTTCTTATTTGATAAAAGAA
>JBCEWC010020860.1:0-10729 GCA_038996855.1 Solanum aculeatissimum
TTAGATATAGCTAAAACAAGTTTCCGGTAACTTCCGAAACACATTTTTAGGAACTTTTTGGGTCGTTTCAATAACATTACCCCTTTCAGGTTGAAAGAGCTTGTCCTCAAGCTCGAATTTCATGGCAATCATCGAGAACTTCTAGAATAGTGTTGTCAGCAAAATCATTCAATTCTAGATAGAAAAGTTGTTTGCACTTGTGAGTGGTTAAATATTGTTCGTCACAATTATAACATAATCCCTTAGCTCTTTTCTCTGTCATTTCTGTGCGAGTTAATCGATTGACCAAAGGGATTTGGTTATTGGGCTGGGTATTAGTCGAGGTAATATAACTGACTAAACTAGCAACAAGTTTTGCTGAGTTTGTCGTGCTGCCAAGACTTGTTTGAGATTGTTGCCATGCTCTTTCGTGAACACTACTTACTTTTTGCAGTTGTTGCTTTTGTTCTAAAGCCCTTGTTAAACTCATAGCCATCGATAAGTCAGGTGGTTTGAGCAACTGCACGTCCAATTTGACTGAATCATCCAACCCTGCCATAAATATTCCTACGTGCAAGTGTTTTGGAATAAACTTGTCAACCCTAACCAACTTTTCTTGAAATCGACATTGATAAATTTGAACTGTACTAGTTTGTTGAAGTATGACTAATTCACCCACTAGGTTGCTACTTTTGGGAGGTCCAAATTGCTGGAAACAATGTTTCTAAAAGTCTTCCCAACTTATTAGGCCCTTCACCCGTTTAAGTTGATAATACCATAATTGTGTTTCTCCCAATAGGTGAAACCTAACCACTTCAACTTTTTTCGCATCTGTTGTATGTTGATTTTCAAAAAATCACTCACAACGATGTGCCCAAATTAATGGGTCGTTGGTGCCATCATAAGTAGAAAAATCCATCCTTTCATACCTTGATTTTGTCGAATGGGAATTGTCACTAGTTTGATGATTCTGATCAACTAGTTGAATAGGCAACATATTGACTTTAGTGGCAGGATTTGTTGATCTACCTATTGTTGGGGCACTGCTGGACTCAGTCCCGTGGACTGCCAGTTTTGTGAATCCCATTCCCAAGATAGAAAGTTGTTCTTGAATGACTTGGACAATTCTTTCGCTGAGAAGTTGTTCCATGGCTGCAAGTTTAGAGTCCATCAGTGTTTCTGTAATTGCACGTTCCTCTTGAAACCTAAAATTGATCTCATCGCCCATTGTGTCAGGCTCTGATGCCAAATTGTTAGGATTTTTAGAGAAATATTGAGTCACTAGACGATGAACAGGAAAATCTAAATCAATTGACTTCAACTTTCCTTTGCTTTTGTTCGAATTCCTAGATCAACCTATTTTTGTATATAAAATTCAACTCGTTGAAGGGAGACTGAAACCTTAAAATTCAATGGAAGAGAGAACTTTGATCTTTTGTTTTTTGCTAAAATATGACTTAGTGATTTATTCCTCATAAACCCCTTTAAATAGGAGTCTAATTACAACAATAGGAAGTTTAATCCTTATGAAAGTAGGAAACCTAAATTCTATTCCAAACTAATAACTATAGCTAGTAGGAAACCTAAGTCCTATTCCAAACTAATAATTATAACTAAGTCTAATCCATATGAAATATAAATTCTCTTCTAGAATAATAAAGAAAGCTACTAAATATATGATTAAATACTTAATTTATTGATTTCACGCATCCACAACACAAATTCATCGACTATAGATGATGAGCAGCTTAGCGATTTGATGGATGAACGCCTTCCATATCCTGAAGATAGAGTAAAAGAGGTTTGGGTTTTTATCATCAAGCTAGCATGCTCTTGTTTGGTTGAAACTCCAAAATCAAGGCCAACAATGCACTTCATTTCTCATAAGTTATCATCAATGGATGCACATCCACATGTAAGGCACGCTATATAATTCCTGATATGTAGGGCCGTCACAATAAATTTGGGGGTCTAAAGCCAAATTTCATAGAGAGGATTTATTATCTTTTTAGTTGTCATATATAAATTGAATACCTATAACATACTCAATATAATTCTACAAGTGAAATCTCGAGAAGGTAAGATACATGTAGACTTTATGAAGTAAACATGCAAACAATAAAAATTTTCGATGAAAATAATATAATATAAAGTTAAAATAATCAAACCTAACTCAAAACTTTAAAAAGTTTATATAACGATATCGTAAAGTTACACTGACTTTGATAAATTGATATAACAATACTAAAATAGTGTTGATTTGTTGCAGTGCTTGAAATTTAAGGAATACTCCAAAAAAAATTGATCTTTTTATAAACACACCACAATATATTTTGCATACTGCAAATTTTTTTATCATTTGATAAATTTTAGATATTCAATAATAAGTGATTAAGAATAGAAAGAGGAATAAAAGAAAAATCGCATTTAAGAATAATAGTTTGGGTTCATAATAATCGCCGAGATATATATAAATCAACAAAATAAGTGGCCATGTAGAAAGGATATTATGATTAAGTAAAAAATATTTTATTTTTTAATTATTACGGCGACCTCCATATTAAATCAAAAAAATAACTACTATTACATTTTCAACCCCAAAAAAATTCTTTTTAAGTTTATCAATAAATGATATATAGATTTTTCGAAAAAATTGGGGGCCCTAAAAAATTTAAGGCCCCAAGCGGTTGCTTTAGTGGCGTTATGGTCGAGACGGCCTTGCTGATATGTATGAAAATGAATAAGCTTTGTCTGAGTGGTTGTGAAGTAAGTAGTTTAATTGGTGGGACTAGTATTGTTGTGTTGTTAAGGTGCTTATTTGGTTTTCTGTATTAATATTTATACTGTGAGAGGTAATTATTTAATCTCCTTGTGCCAAAAAGGAATTAAAACAAGCTTCAATCTTGTTTGCTAAGGATTTTTTCCACATATGTATAAATATTTTTTAAACCGATAGAACACCCCGTGAAATTTTTAACTTTTAATTTGTGGATAATATGAGCAATTTGACTCCCAAGTCGTTGTAGTGGAAGAAAAGAACCCAAGTCTTCTTCTTGGCAAGCCCACAAAATGACTTAATGATTATGGAGAAAAGCGATTCAAAATATATTGCCACAAACTTTAAAGTTAAGTGTTATTTAAGCTGCCACCTACTATGCTACGGAACAAATTCTTCAGTCACCAAATAAGAAGTAAATTGCACAACATAAAAAACACAAAAGAATTTATTCTGAAAATCAAGATAGTTAAAAATCACAATCTACCTCCGTCGAATTACCTCCAAACTTACTATAACTTCAACAATTTTTAGGTTATCACTCTATAACCAAAGGGACTACCTCTAATACCTTACAAGACTATTATTTTCCCAAATTGTCGCAATCCATCACAAGACTACGTACACTCCTCCTAGTCTAGAAAGTATTACTCCAAAACTTTAATACCTTGATCACCTACTACACAGCCGTTTGTATAATTTTGTATGTATACATTTTGGAATTTTTTTAGAACTTATACAAATCAAATGTGTCAATACGATAATTATATACAAGTTAGGGTGAGCATATACAAATTTTGGATATATCCAATTACAAAATTTTGGATTTATATAATTGAATTTATACAATTGAGAGCTTAATTATATAAATTTTGGATGTGCCCTTAGCAACATGGATCAAACTATAATATTAATGGCGAGTGATAATAAATATAAATTGCAGTTATAATACATAATTAAGTAGTATATATTTGCTTGTCACATAATTTATCCAACAAAAAAATTCAATGTCTTGCCCATGGCCCGTGAAAATGATACAATTATTGACAGAGTCATTCATACGTTTGTTCTTAAAATTGTGTCGGGCGTTAATTTTTATCCTCATGACAAATTACTTTCGTTGGATCGTAAGTTTATATTTTACTCATAATATTTCACTTGCATGAGTTTATATTTTACGTCATAATATCCCATTACATGACTTAAGATCTTTTACGTCATAGTATCCTACCGCATGACTTGAGACAGTTTACGTCATAATATCCCACAACATGAATTAAGAACTTATGCCCACTAAGCATAAATTCAATTATTAAAAGATAAAAGTTAAAGATAAAAAGGATAAAAATTAAAGATGAGCTTCTTCGAGGGGGCAAAGTTGTGTAGTTTCTTCGTTTTGCATGTCCATTAGCCCGTCAATCATGAAATGACTTTTGAATATATTTTGGAGAAGATCTCCCGATATATTTCCACATCTTTAAGGCTTAGCGTCAACGGTAAATGACTTAAATTTTCACTAATAAGACTTCCGTGCAGTACTTGTCAACTTGTTCACAAATCTTTCACGATCTTACAAGCACAAGTAAGCCTATTTATCTTGATCGCTAAAGGAACGCTAGATATAAGAAGACCAGAGAGCTTTTTAGAAAGAAAACTTGTATTGCTTATGGAAAATTGCTTACAATTTCTGGATGATTGACAAAGTGATGAACCCCTCTATTTATACTATCTATGGGTCAAAGTGTAATTAATATTTATAATACAAGTCCCTCACTATTTACATTTTATTTCCTAATCTAGAACACTCCACAAGTCTAGATATTTCTCAGGGCTTTCAAATTCTATCTACAAGGATCTAGAGTCTTCCGTAAACCCCCCAAGACTCTAGATTCTCTCCCCTTCAAGATGATCAAGTGACGGGTCATGACATTAGGCCCACAATATAATTGAGATACCCTTTTAATTCGTTAGTATATACTTACATGAACAACGATTCCTTGACTTCCAAGTCGTTCTAAGTCTACCCGTGTTTTACAAGCTGGGAAATAAATCCCGTTGACTCACAAGTCTCGTGTAATTTAAGCTACTATCTACTATGTTATTAATTCTAATTATAACCATTCTTCATGTTTATGGTTTAAATTATAGCTATTTATGAAAATTGCTCAACAAAAGTTGCAACATTCTGCACTACACGTTCCACCAAAATGATACAACTATTGCCGGTCATTGGCACTTATGTTTGTTGTTGTTTTTTTTTAAAAAAAAGGAAGAATGGGCCAGTAAAAAAATTGAAAGAGTCTCTCAACGGATTGAAATGTTTTCAATAACCTTCAATAATTTTATTAAGCATTGAAGGGCTTTAATAGCCAACATAAAACAAAAAAACTGCATAATTTAAAATTTAAAATAACCTAAAATATCTCAACAACTTAGCTAAAATTTAAAATTCAAATTTATCTTAAACTAAATAACTTATTTTTTTAAAAACCACTGTAATAACTAAAAGCAAATTTCAACACTCCTCCTTTGCTTTAGTTACTGCAATTTTTAAAACTGCTCCTCCTCAATTTCTGTTTTGGTGGTTCGTGCTGAATTATTTTGATTGTTTTTTAACTTGCAAAATTTCTTCTTCTTTCTTTTTCTTTTTTTGATTTTGTACTTAAAAAAAACCCATCAATGATCTTCTCTGGTTTGAAAGTGCTTTCATTTGGAAATTGATAGGATTTGCAGAGAATTGTTGTGATGATTTTTCTTCAATCACAATATGTTAGCACCTACAACGTTGTTGTTTTGATGTTGACAAACATAACTTGATTCAAGAAGTGGTACCAGCTACAAGGCAGAGTCCAGATGGGAGTAGGAGTACGACTACAAATAATCAGAGTCTCAATGGGAGCGGGAAAGACAAGGAAAGAGATAGAGTCAAACAAGGAATGAAACTTTCACAATGAGCAGAATTCGAGCCCAACTACAACAAGGAGTCCTAGTTGATACAACTTCAAGGCTAAGTATAGATATATCAACTTAACCTTGAAGGTGGCAGTTTTTGCAATCAACATCGAGGAGCTTTTTTGCAAGAACAAAGACATCCGAGCAATCACCAAAATCCTAGAGTTAGATTTTATTGATTGTTCAAAAGTACTAGCAATCTACTTAGAATTATTGTTTAGGGACAATTATTGTAAGTGATTATTTTTCTCTTTGAAAGAGTTATTATTAAGAGTGGATTTGGCTCTCAATTAGTTGAGGTGAGTGAGTTGAGTGATTACGAAGTTGTAATCTTAACGTTGCTCTTTTTTTGAAGTTAATAAGAAGTTGTTTTAAATCCTACAAGTGTAGGTAGTGATTGTTTCTCTCTTGAGCAAGAAGTTTTTCCACTATAAGTACTGTGTCAATTCCTATAATCTGTTCATACCAACTTAAGTGGATCAAGTACGGAACCTGATTCACCTCAAAGGGAGGAGTAAGCATCTTTTCAATTGGTATCAGAGCCAAAATTTTCTAAAAGGTTAACTACCTCGAAAAGCTAAATGGTTACTCCACTCACTGCCCAAGAAAGTGCCTCTCAAAGCAGACCTCTTCTGTTCAATGGTAACTAATATGGCTGGTGGAAGAACCGCACGAAGGATCATATGATCGGAGAAAGTCTATACCTCTGGAACGTTGTCCTGGATGGCCCAACCATTCCCATGAAGGATGGGCCTACTCCTAATGTTCAGGTACCTAATGAGCGTACCGAATGGGATGCAATGAACAAGTTGGCCATTTAGAGTAATGTTAAGGCTAAGAAGATACTAATTTACGGGATGAGTCCAGAAGAGTACAATAGAGTCTTTGCCTGTGAGGCTGCTAAAGCCATCTGGGACACCCTCCAGACCACTCATGAAAGAACAACTCAAGTCAAAAAGGCCAAAATTGACAATCTCAATCGTCAATACGAGCTCTTCAGAATGTATGACGGTGAATCCATACAAGACATGCACACTAGATTCATCGCCATAGTAAATGAGATTTACTCTCTGGGTGAAATCATTCCCACTGGAAAGGTTATACGGAAGCTGCTGAGTGTCCTGCCGGAATCTTGGGAAAGCAAGGTAGAAGCCATCATCGAAGCCAAGGATCTTAATACTCTGACCATGGATGAGTTCATAGGAATACTTGTAACCTATGAACTGAAGAAGAATCAAGAAAGGGAGCTTAACAACAAACGGAAGGACAAGCACCTGGTTCTCAAAGCCTCTGACAAAGAGGACTTTGAAGAGGAGAACATTGTCCTCATAACTAAGAGATTTCAGCAGATATTGCGAAAGGGAACTGGAGCACAAAGAAGGACCTCACAAATACCCTCTGAAAAAGATCTCAAGGAACAACTTTGCCACAAGTGTGGAAGCCCTGATCACTTCATCAAGTTTTGTCCTCTCTGGGCTTTGGAGCACAAGAAAGTTGTTGCCCCCGAAAAGGCCAAAAAACCCAGATCAGAGCCTTATGCGCTCAGGGACAGGAGGATGACTAACCAAGAAGATAAATTATTTGTGAAAAGAGCTTTGGTTGCACTAGGAAACAACTATGAAAAGGAAGTCGAAGGGGAAATCCCTGGAAATCAATCTCTAATGAAATTGAGGGGTCCAAAAAGTATGATTTTCTTGCTTTCATGGATATAGATGAATTAGACGATGAAGGTAGAAAAGATTGGGCGACAATAGTGAATGTTGCTGAAATTCAACTCTACAAGGCTGAGTATGAGGAACTAGAGCTCAGGACAATGAAAACTCTCTACTAGATACTAAGCTACATTTCAGACAGGTCAAACTGAACATCCATTCTTACTCCAAGAAAAAACTTGAATCCCTGTCACAGGTTCTAATTGATGCTTACCTGACCATCTGTGACTCTAAAGAACATCTCTTGGAGGACTATGCTCAGTTGAGAATTGAGAATGTCCATCTTGAGAAGGTTAATCAGGAACTCCTTATGGAGATTGACAATCTCAAGACCTCCAGAAAAGAAAAAAATGTGATGAGTCAAAATCAATTAGACTTGGAAGAAAAAACAAAAGAACTTGAAAAGGAGCTAGTAAATCTATCCAAAAGGAATGAGGCTCTTCTCAAGGACCTAGACCTAACCAAAGTTAAATTAGAGCATAACCTGAAGTGGACCAGGTCCTTCGTTATGCTTATTGATATGCAGCAGGGTCAGTACACTACCAAGTATAGACACGGGTTCAAGATCAAAAAACGTAACCCAACCCAAGCACAGTTACTCCTGAAACATTGTGCACCCTGTGTGGCAAACATGTCATAGTAGGGACCGATGCCATAAAAATGCAAAAAGCTTCATAAGAAGCATCACCTACTTAAAAAATACTTTTAAAACCAGTAATGGAAGAAACAAAAGAAAAAAGAACTTACAAAGTTGGTCCAAACAAATCTTACTTATCCTTTTTTTAATAGAAAGGGACCAAAGTAGATCTGGGTACCCAAAACTAATCTCTTCTAACTTGTTGCAGAAACCGGTAGAAGGAAAAGTGAAGCAGTGGTATTTAGACAGTGCTTGCTCCAAACATATGATAGGAGATAAACGTAACTTCCTTCTACTATGTGATTTCCAAGGCGGGAGCGTTGGCTTTGGAAATGGAAAGCAAGGAGAAATTAAAGGAATCAGAAAGGTGGGGCCCTCGCCATCCCAGTGCATTAAAAATGTGTACTACATGGAGGGACTGAAGTATAACATACTGAGCGTCTCTCAAATGTGTGAAAAAATAAATGATGTGCTCTTCACTGCCTCTGACCGTAAGGTGACCAATTCTCTTTCTAAGAAACTGATACTCAAGGGGAAGAGGCACAAAAATGTATACAAGGTCGACATTAGTGGCCCTGAGAAACCCACTCTTAAATGTCTTAGTGCCATAAACAATAAGACTGCTCTGTGGCACCAAAGATTGGGTCATACTAGCTTCTCTACAATCAACAAGCTGATATCTAAGGAAATGGTCCTCGACCTACTAGGGGGTAAGATGAATGAAAATCACGTGTGTGGTGTTTGTGCTCAAGGAAAGCATGTCAGAAATAGCTTCCAACCGATGAGTCTGGTAACCACTCAGAAGCCTCTAGAACTAGTACATTGGATCTTTGTGGACCCATGCGAGTGCAAAGCAAAGGAGGCAACAAGTACGTGTTTGTACTTGTCGATGACTTCTCTAGATTCACATGGACTTTCTTTCTAAAATCCAAGGATGAAACCTTCGAGGTATTCAATATATTCACCATAATGGTAAAAAAGAAGCTGAACCACAACTTGAGCCTGATAACTGATCATGGTACAAAATTTGAAAATTCTAAATTTCTGAGATTCTACTCAAATAATGGGGTGGTTCATAACTTCTTCGCTCCCAGAACTCCTTAACAAAATGAAGTGGTTGAAAGAAAAAACAGATCCTTAGAAGACATGGCTAGGACGATGTTAATTGCCAACAGCCTGCCCCAGATCTACTGGGCAGAAGCAATCAATACTGTTTGTTACATCATTAACAGATGCATGATCAGACCCATTCTGAACAAGACCCCGTATGAATTGTTGAAAGGCAGAAAGCCAAATCTGGCTCACCTCTGCCCCTTTGGTTGTGTATGCTATGTACACAACAATGAAAAGGACGCACTAGGAAAGTTTGATGCCAGAAGTTATTAAGGAATCTTCTTGGGTTACTCCACACAGAACAAAGCTTATAAAGTCTACAACATAAGGACAAAGTGTGTGGAAGAAAGTGTTCATGTCATATTTGATGAAAGCGATCCTACAACTGAAGACCTCCAGACCAAGTACCAGATCATGGTAAGACAAATTACAGGAAATACTCAGATGATGAAGAAGGGGGTGATCACAATACAACAACCCCACTCATAGCTCTACTTAATGAGGTACCTGTTCAAGCTTTTTTCTCAACAATCTCATTAGTCAGTGGATAATGAGACATTGACTTCTAACTCTTCTTTTTGGGTGGCCCAAACAATTTCATTAGCCAGTATGTAATGACTACTGAGATTATCATATTACATTTTGTCCAAATAATTTTTTACTTTTAATTAATTGAAATTCATTTTCATGGATAATGAGACTTTGATTTTCAAGTCTTCTTTTTGAGTGACCCATCTATGCAAAAATTGAGTCTGAAAAAATAATAACGTATTGAGTGTCAAAAAATTCCACCGACTTTTCTAAAAAAAAATTCATAATTGCTTCAATCGTTCAATTTGCTGTGACATACTTTTTGTAATAACTCTTTTCTTCTTTTTCTTTTTTTAATGAAGGGCTAATGGGTAATTTTAATCAATAATTTTTATTAAAGAAAAATAAAAATTATATAATAATAATAAAACCAACCAAACCCTTTATTTTTTTCTACTCGATCTGTCGCACGTAACAGAGAAAAGAAAATTGGGGCAGCTTCTTTTGTTCTTTTCTTTGGGGAAAAAACACACAACATCTAGGTAATTCAAAGAAGTTCATACATAGAATTAGCTTGATTTTTGCACGACTATCTTGGGTGATAAAGTAGTGTAGATATTTTCTTGTTGTTGTGTGCTCTTGTTAGTTGAAAATATAATTATTATCAGAATTTTCACCAATTAAGTTTTAACAATAAGATTAAGAATACCTTTAATTTATACTTTAAGGTATTGGGTATTAGGGTTTAACCCTAAAATTGAAGATTAGGAATATTGAGACTTGAGTTTGGCCAACATAATTAATATCAATAATCAATTATGCGTGCAAGATTGTGAAACTTGTCATTAATAAGATAAGTGAGACTTCAAAATTTAGTTCCTGTTTTTCAAGTAAGCTTTGAAAAATATACTTTTCTCTATTTGGTGCGAGTGTTGGGACAAACATGTGCTTAACAGAGTTGGTGTTCCTTAATTAGCCCTAGATATGCTATTTTGAGAAGAATATCAAATATTTTTATAAGTTATGTGT
>JBCEWC010020861.1:0-10728 GCA_038996855.1 Solanum aculeatissimum
TAAAACTTCAGTTTTTCGGTGCACCGCGGTTTCGGGACCCTTACACCGAGAACCGAACCGAAGAACCGAAAAAAAAAACCGAAATCGAACCGAAAAACCAAATTAGTTCGGTTCGGTTTTTTGGTTTTCTGGTTTTTTTGCCCACCCCTAACCACACCAATCGAACCTCCGAAAGTAAAAATATGCAGTTTTAACCAGCCCAATCTAGATAGTTCATAGTTCAAGTAATACGTAATTCAATAAGTTACTAATACTCAATCACTATATTATCACCAAGTTCACGAAATAATAAGTTACAGAATAAGTATTCACAGTTTACAATGAGCAAATGAAATGTAGTGTCAAAGAGTGTGATGCATATTTGTCCTATAATACACATTGGCTAATCAACTCAAATTAGAATCCATGGGGGCCACACATGAAATATCTATCTATCAGAGTCATTTTCTTTCACATTTTCATATCTAGATGAAATTATTTTCATTCGGCTTTCATCATATCTTGCCAAAATCATTTTTCTTCGGTAATTTCCTATTTAGCCAGAACTATTGTCCTTTTGTTTCATTGTATCTTATAAGAACTATTTTTTGTGGGCATTTTTGTTTCCAGTCGGAATCATTTTTCTTCAATTTTTAAGAAATTATACATCTCAATCAATTTTCAAAATCAATGCAAATAAGTATATACATAGAATGTACGAGTATGTGATGAAGTCCACAAAATAATCCATTCAAATCAACAATCGCGATACTCTTTCAATAATAAGACTAACATCATCAATCAATTTTTTCAATAATGGGATCAACCTCACTAATCAAGTCTTTCAATAATATGGTCAACATCATCAATCAAGTCTTTCAATAATAGGATCAAACTCGTCAATCAAGTTTCTGAATACAAGAAACACATAGCTACACATATTCACATTGCCATTTTATTATCCTGTCTCATCTTATTAGATTATTTCATGAATAATTCATCCCAGAGCTAAATTTTCTTTACTTCCCAACACACATGGAAGAAAATAAAAAGGTTAAACATTCACAATCATGGTTTAGAAATTTACTTACTTCAAAGCAATCAATCAATCAATTACTTCAACACTAGAGCCTTCTCCTTACGCTAGGCTTGTGATTAAACAAAATTCATTCAAATACAGAATCATCATAAGAATATAAGAATACTAACACCAAATTCATCTATTTAGAAATCAAATTTGAAAAGAGTCAAAAAATTATTCCAGAAAAGTAAGGGGTAAATTTGGAAATCAACAATAATTACATTTACCTAAAACATTTAAAAATCACCGATGAAACCGCTCAAAAATAAAAAATGAAGGACAAACTCTGAAATCAGTCCACAAAAGAGGTTTGTGATGCTGCTTAAATGGCTAGGGGACCACTTAAGCTTTATTCCAATAATAGACAAATACTACCTTTGCAGATTAATGGCCACTTTAGTGACCCTCCATTTTTGCAGATATTAGTTCGCTTAAACGAACCCCTTTTTAAAATGAATCCCTCGTTATTAGAAACCAGGTTCACTTAAGTGGTCAAGCCCCGCTTAAGCAGCAGTTGAGGCACCAAAACTCAGTAAATTTTTAAACAACACTAAAACTCAAAATTGATCCTTGAGATTTGTTCAAAATCTCATACACACAAATAATATATGTTACCCTACTAAATTCAACATTTCTAATACAATGGAAATGACAAAAATCAACTCTAAGATCGACATGATCCGAAATTCAATTAGTTGCAACTGGAATAACTTAAGGCTCTAAAAAGGAATAAAACACTTGGAACCTCCAAAAATTACATTGAAGCTCTTTCTAGGCCTAAAATCACCTTCTGAATCCAAGTAAATAAATAAAAATTTGATTTGAGCATCTGAATTTGAAAAATTGATCAAAGATAAATCTTGATCCAATTCAACTCTAATTTCCAACTTAAGACCCCAACTCCACAAAATGACTCTAAATTAGAAAACAATGACGCTTGTAGATCAATTTCCACATTTTAAAGTTAATGAAATTGATAAATTTTATTCCAAAAATCGTGCTCTGATTAGTATCAAAAAATACTTTTGAATAACTTAAGCCTTCAAAACTCAAACTTCAAAATTCCTCAATTGTACAATAAAATTTCAAAACTAAGTCTACAGACTGATCAAAGATGACTCATAACAATGGTAGTTGAGAGGCGTAAAATAGTAACTTTTTGAGAATTTTTAAAAATAATCTTCAGTGTCATTACAATTTGGGGGAAAGATTGTACTTCTAGAATTAGTAAAAGGTCTTATCAATAACAAATGTATAATCATAAAAAAATTCAATTGTGTTAGTATCAATAATGTAGGAATTAGGTTCAAGCTTTTCCCAATTCCTTCTAATTAATAGAATTCTAACATATATAAAGGAATGCAATTAATTTCTACACTTTATCTATGTTTAACTTTGTGAACATGTAGAAGAGAAGTGTTATATATCTCCACTTGGGTCAACACAAAACTTTTACTTGTTCAAATAACAATTAGGGGAAAGTATAATTAGAAACAACAAATTTTTTTATGAAAAATAAATTCATTATACAAGTCTCTTTGTTCCTACAAATGATCAGACTAATGACATATGTTGTACTTGAATTCTTGATGTAGAGTATATACAAGTGATTCTCTCCCTTCATAGATTACGAGTGTAATGAGAGCATTCATTAATTAAAAAATATATTTAGATAATTATCTCATGGCTATTGGGAATGAATTAATTTAGATGGATTTTATTTCTCAATCTTTTTTAAATTTCTTCTTTTGTTTGCCATAATGTACGACACAAATTTATATAAGTAAATGAAAATATAAAGTTTATATTTGTAGTGATCTTCCAAGTCATTTTCTCTACTCCTCATTTATTTTAGTGTTTAGAGCTTTTCTATAATGATCTCAGTTCATTTATGTCCTATTGACACTGGTAGCTCTGATTTTTGGTCATTCATTTGGGTTTTATGCTAGTTTTTGCATTTTGGAGATCCTAGAGTTTGAATGATTGACTTTGGTCAAAACTTTAGGAAGATGACTTCAGAATAGAATTTTGATAGTTCCATCAGCTTCTGAATGGTTGTATCGGAGTAGAAGCCTGGTTGGTTAAAGAATCAATGCCTTCAATGAAAGTTTAGGCCATTTAATATTTTTTTCTATTAAAATTTGGTCTAGAGTTGACTGTGGTCAACATTCTTGGAAAATGTGCTCGAATGCAAATTTTATAGTGCAGTTAGCTCTATAACATTGAGTTTGGTCTAGAATGACCTTTAATTCAATTACCGAGGCTTTCAAACCGATCCCGAGCCCTTCAATGAAATTTAGGTAAAAATGACCTTGGGAGTATGACCCACATTCAATTGTAACGACCTCATATGGGAATTTTGACTGCGTCATTGAGTTGGAAATATTAAATTTGGTATGGTAGCATAGTCCATTTGCGTGTATGGGTTTCTAGATGAATCCCAAGTACCCCATTGAAAATTTTGATCTTGCCGAGTATTAATATTTCAACTGATATCTGGTGTACGGCCAATTATTCTCTATGATCGTGGGTCCCTAGTCGCGTTAACAGAGCTTTGTGGATCTAGCCTTCACGGTTGTAGGCCCGTAGCTATATTCATAAAGAAGTAGGTTGCTTGTACTCTACATTCATGAAGGTCTCCATGTGTGTACTCCACGACCGCGTGGTACTGTTCATTGTAGTCGTAGAGGTCATTTCAGTGGGGTATAAATATTTGACCTTGGTCGTGAATTAGATCATTTTGGATATTTCAAGAAATGATTTCTTAGCTTTTACAAAACCAATTTGGTTGATTCAAAGGTTAATTTTAAGGGTGTTTTTGCGAAGAACGCATTGGTTAGCTCAAAATTTGAATTGGAACCTTTATTTGAGGTAAAATTATGAATTAAGTTGCTATTGTGCACCATTTTTGGATTGAATTTTTTAGAATCATTGAGAGGTGATTTCTGGAGCAGTTCAGGTCTATTTTCGAAGTTTTTAGGCTAATTTATGTGAAATTTCATAAGAAATGCATTGGTGAGCTCGAATATTGCATTGGAACTTCTGAATAAGGTGAATTCTTGATTTTAGCTGCTATGTTTGAGCATTTTTGGACTGGTTCTTGAGTGAATTTGGGCATTTTTGGACTGGTTCTTGAGTGAATTTTGAGATTTTTTTATCTTAAGCATTCTTGGTCCATTTTCAGTGATTCTTGGGTCTAAATTATCGGGTTTTTTTATGAGGAATGTCATGGTGTGGTCAAAAAGGGCGTTGGAGGTTTCATTAGAGGCAATTTAGTTGAATTAGTTGCTGCCCCTTTTGTTGAAATTCTCTTTTATTATGAATTCTATTCCTTCATTTTGAGCCTTGAATTGTATCTTGTTTTGGGGTACAAGTTTTCGATTATGATTGTGATCTTTTTTGGAATTGATTTTAAAATTCTCATTGCGGGTTCCACTTTAAAATGTTTATTCGATTTTGTGTCCAACTCCAAAAATGATGTTTGGAGGTCTTTTGGGTGTGGATAGCTACCGTGGAGTGGATTTGGAGCGCACATGATCTATTTCAAGGCACACAACGGTCTCTGATTTGACTAAGCCCATTTTGATATTATCTAGTATGCATTTCATATTAATTTTAATTATAATTGCCTATATCCCTTCCTGTTCCCTTCTTTCTCATTACCGTGGTTGTCGATCGAGCCTTAGTCTAGGATAGGCTTTAGAGGACCTTAGTTAGAGCTCGTGATTGTGTTGTGCATCGATATGGAGTGATTATTTTTATGTAGGGATCTTGTATGCGACCTTAGATTAGGTTGAGCCTTAGTTGCTTGATATAGATCTTAAGTGCCCTTCTTACCAAGTTATGGGTCTTGATAGACCTTGTTGGTAATGGTGTGCCTTGCTCCAGGGTCTAAGACCTTAGAGGTCCGTCGTGGCCATATATTTGACTTGTGTACCTCATTAGGGTTGGAAATTATCACAATTCATACCTAAGGCCTAGCTGTGACACGATGAGTGTGATACCAAAAGGCATCCTATTCAAGTCTCGTGTTCATATTGTAGGTCTTCATAAGGTAAAATAAGCATACATAAGAGAATAAGAAAATGGAAGATATAAAAGTAGAAAATATCATAATTTCCTTTAGGGGAATTACATCAATCCATAGTGTCCAAAAACATACCTCACATCATAAGATCTTGGTGGGGCCTAGAACATAGCATACTAGCTCACCCTCAAGATATACATTAAGGAAAGTAATAAAGTCTAAATGGAAAAGCGTCATACAGGGGCTTGTTCCTGAAGCATGGGAACATACCAACAATCATCAAGCTTAGGATCTAGATTTAGCAATGAAATGGAATGGTCGCCTCATCGTCTATCCCTACATGCTTAGATCATATAGGCAAAGAAGTATGTGTTAGTATGTGGAATGTACTAAGTATGTAGGTATGTTATGAATCAAAGGACATCACAATAATATCAATATGCATAATCATAAGCAATAGGATACGGATACAATATGCATGAGCAATGCGAGTTTAAAATCATGAGAAGAAACACCATCAAACCTTTCATCATCTTGACATACATATATGGGAATAAGACCATACAAACTATTACATAAGATCTTGGTGTTCCCTCTACACCAAGCAAAGAGGAGTCTACTTTGTCAAGCTAGACTCGATCCTTACCCTATAAGATCTATCCTAGCACGGTGAGAACCCATCATTTGAGCCTACTCTTTAGGCTCGATCCTATTATGGTGAGTGTCTATTAAAAACTATATGGATCCATTAGCACACCTTTAAGGGATAAAAACATGAACATCATTCCTATGGTGGCACATAATTCTGGGACTATGAAATCTACAAAATCCCTCTAAGTACTAACACATATCCCACAGAATACATAAATCATGCATATACATAACTTTCAACATAGCTCATACTTCGTTAAAGTCATATTTTCATAGCTTGTAAAGTAGTCATCAGAGTATTTCATAAAAACATCATGTCATAAGAACAATCCATCTTCTTAACCTTTCATATAGTGAGGGTAGACATTCCCACCTTAACATCATTATCATAAGCATAGGGGTCTTAATCACCCTCTTTGTCATAACATCATTGTCTTAAAACATGCTTTTACATACTTGAAATTAAAATCATTAAAATCTATAGCTTCATTATAAGAGACTAGGGCTATGTGTGGGTCCGTAAGGAATTGCGTCAAAATTGATGTGATTCATAGAGAAAGCATGCACATTAAAACTAATTTGGATCATTTGTGAAAGAACCTAGATCAAATTATTAAGCCCTAATCATGAGTACATTGAAATCATATACTTTTTCTTGAAAATCATAGACATCATGCAATACACCATAACTCATGCACAGATAGGCTTGATAAACCTGGATTATTCATCATTCATGCAATTGGATATCATAGCATAAAATCCCATAATAAATCATTATGGAATTTTGAAAAAAAGAGACTTTGGATTAGGCTTCATAGATGAAACTAATCCATGAATGAAGCACTGCATACCTCAAGTGAGAACCCTTAGAATTGAAGAGCAAAATCTAGAGAAACTTGGTCAAACCTTCAAGCCCTAGCTTCAATGGGATCCTTGACTTAGAGAGAGAAATATTTGAAAACCCTTAGAGAAATTATGAGGATGAATTATTTTGAATGAATTAGGAATAAAACTTATAAGGGTTAGGTTGATTAAGGTAGTTAAGAGAGCAAAAACAATGTAGTTAGGACTTAAACAAATTGGAAATGTCAAAAATACCCTTCATTAAGACTGACGGAACAAGCCATGAGACCTCGTCCACGGGTCGTGGTTCAATTTACAGGTAGTACATAGGCTTGTAGAACTTCATGTTACAAAAGTTGAGCTACTGAAATTTGCAGCTTTTAAACCATGAACATGCAGGATGACCCATCAATCTATCTACGGGCTGTAAGTCCTCTCGTAGAAGTGGTTCCAGACTTAGAAAATTTTAGGTCCTTCAGGACTCCTTTCTACCAAACTTTTGATGGGTTGTGATTTCTTATACGATCCATCTTGTTAATTTGTACCTCAACTTCCAGAAATTCTTTAATTTTTCCATTTTCACTAGACCCAATCCACAAAGCCTACATATGACCCGTGGATCCTTCCATGAGTCGTAGATTGGCTCTAAGATCAAACCAACACTAAAATTGTCAACATTCAGTTTTCCCAAGTCCATAAACATGAGGGGTGTTACCATATCTCCCCCTTGGAATTATTCATTCTCAAATGAGAGAGAAATACACTTGAATAGAAAAGGAACATAGTCATCATCATAACATATATACACAAAATTCAACTTAATCATCATTTTCATAAAATCATCAAATTTATGCATCAAACATATTTCAAAAATAGTGTCATGATCATGCATACATGTAACTTATCAAGAGATACGTATTAATGAGAAGTTTGAAGGAATAGATTGTATTAAGTACTTTAGGCTTGATTAGAAGCATAGAGGTAAGAGTATCATTTCATCCTGTCCGCCTCAGCCTCTCAAGTAACACTTTCAATTTGTTGGTTTCTCTATAACACTTTGATGGATGCAACCTCTTTATTTCTCAACCTCTTCACTTTTCGGTCCAAAATCTCAATCGATACTTTTTTATAAGTCAAATTCTACTCAATAGATACATCCTTTAATGGAACAATAGAATTAGGATCACCTATGCCTTTCCTTAACATTGATACATGAAACATTGGATGAACTATAGCTAATTCCATAGGAAAATCTAGCTCATAAGCTACTTTTCCAACTCTCTTTACTATCTCATAAGGTCTTACATATCTAGGAATTAGTTTGCCCTTCTTCCCAAAATGAAACACTCCTTTAATTGGTGAAACCTTTAAATACACCCAATCACCTTCATCAAATTCTAGTTATGTACTCCTAATATCTACATATGACTTTTGACGACTTTGAGAAGCCTTTAACCTTTCCCTTATAAATTTCACCTTCTCAATAGTATCAAGTACCAAATCTGGTCCAACCAAGGACATTTCTCCAATTCCAAACCATCCCACGGTGACCTGCACCATCTATCATACAAAGCTTCAAATAGAGTTATACAAATACTCAGATGAAAACTATTATTATAAGCAAATTCAATAAGGGGTAAGTGATCATCCCAACTTTCTTTGAAATCAAGCACACAAGTCCTCAACATATCTTCCAATGTTTGTACTATCCTTTTTGCTTGTCCATACGTTTGAGGATAAAATATGGTGCTTAGTTTAACCTTTGTACCAAGGCCCTTTTGGAATGACTTTCAAAAATGAGAAGTAAATCGATTACCCCTATCCGATATAATGGGCAATGACACTCTATGCAACCTTACTATTTCTTGGATATAAACCTTAACATAGTCTTCGACACCATAAAAAGTCTTCACTGGTAAAAAATAGGCTATTTTTATCATTGTATCCATAACCACTTATATTGAGTCAAATTGCTTTCAAGTCTTTGGTAGACCCATGATGTAATATATAGTCACTTCCTCCTATTTCCAAGTTGGTATCTCAATATCTTGAGTCAAACCACCAGGTAGGTCATGATTATGAGGCTACGCATGTCAGGACTCCACATTTTATGAGCGCCTCTCGCATTTGCAGAGAAGGGTCAGAGACCTATGCCTCCGCATTCGCAAAGAGGGACCCTTAGATGTGCTTCAGCACATCGCGAACAACCATTGTCCAAAGGTGCCTAAGCTTATAAAAAGCTTATTTTAACTCTGTTTTGGCGATCCAAAGGTCCACGTGGCTCATATTTCCACAAGGAATGTTGTGGTGAAGTTGTATTTGATATTGGACACGTATTTTGAGGTAAATTCCTTATTTTACCTTCATATTATATAAAAAATTATGAAATCTTTCCATGTTGATATCCTAGCCAAATCTTGGCGGAATTGAATGAAAATTGACCCTAAATTATTCTACATTACAAGGGGAACGCTATGGTGTACTGGGTGTTAACTGAAATTGTTCGATTTTTGAGAATTTTGACCGAGAAAGTTTTGAAAAGAATATTTTTCTGACAAAGTTTTTAATTTTATTTTTGGGATTTTCTCTGTATTCTAGGCCTGTTTTGGGCTGAACTTTTGGTTGTTAACTCAGGGTGACATGGGGAACATTTTTCAGGATTCTATTTGGAATTTTGGACAATTTTATTTTTACCATTTTAGGCACTTTTAGCCTAATTTTGCCCATTTCTTATTGTAATAAAACTAGTGTGACCATATTAACCTCGTGAATTGTATTTTTACACTAGAGTAGTATTAGGAAGCTATCAGGAAGGGAAAGGCTCAACTGGTTAAGGTGGAGTGCGAGTCGTTGGGTTCCAAGTAGGCTAGGTTTTTCGCTAAACCTTAGACTGAGCTAAAATGATTACATATTTGAGTTGAAATGTGTAGAATTAAACTGTGAATGGATTGAGCTATGGACTTTATGTTGCATATAGCTGTCTGTGTATCTTCATGTGATATTTATGGATGTGTGGGACTATAGTTATTGTATTGAGGGCTATGTTAGCCATAGGTGCTATATTTACTGAATACTGGCACTATTAGACTACGGGAGGGCCCAAAAAAGGGTTGGTTCTAACTGAGGGCATGTAACATGTATGTATACTAAGCTTAACTCTTCCTTGCATGCGTGGTTATTCTGAGACAACTGATTATACTAGCCTATGAGACTGGAGTGTAATTACATTCTACCTTGTGCACTGGTTCTAGTATCTATATCTAATTTTAGGGGCTCTAGTTAGTAGGATATCTATGATACAGTTGTGGCTATTCATACCCATTCTGAGCACTTGAGGCTGCCTAGTTTATAGTTGATTATCTTTGATTAAACATGATTTTGTGCTTCCCTAGGGCATATATACTTGATCCAATACATCGCGATTATCTTTTATATTCTTATGCCACTGGCTGGTGGCTAGAGAAACACACTATATTTTGAGGGCAATTATAGTGTACCCCTAAGAAAGCCTTGCATTCTATGATACGAAAGGTGTTTCTACTACGTCACTGGTAGGTTAGAGACAGGAGTGTGACCCTGGTAGTTAAGGATATAGCCTACGTGCTTTCCGGGGTTATCCATGACAAAACACTAGCTCTGTGGGTTAGTCTTGGGAACTGGCACCCTGTCCGCAGAAGGGCAAATTATTAGTGGTCTAGCATAGGGTTGCCATGGGAGAAATCGTTGATAGAAGTTGGGGTGTGACATGATTCTGCGTAGGTGACATTCTTATGATTATCTAGCCATTTGAGCCTTAGCTTAGGTTATACCGACGCTGTCGTATGAGTTTCCTTACATAAAAAGGGCCTAGTAAGGGCCGAATATGAGCTAGTACCTGAGGCAGGCATGTGTGCTGACTCGACTTATACCTGTATGAGTGTGTATTGCCTGTTGCTATAGAGAGATGCTGATTGGGAGAATGTGCATTGATTATATGTCGTACCGTGGCTTGATTCTGGTATAGATATAACTTTAGGGGGTTGGGTTGTTTTAGATAATTACGATATACCATGATTTTCTATGTTTTCTCCGGGAAGCGTAGATTGGTGAGGTTATGGTATACTTGGCCTTTGTCAGGCATAGTTCTATGGTAATTTAGGATGTATAA
>JBCEWC010020862.1:0-10728 GCA_038996855.1 Solanum aculeatissimum
GGTTTGGGGATTGATTTAGGGGTTTAGGAGACCTTAGGATACCTAAAAGGGGCTTGGGGAAATATTAAATCACAAAAATACCATTAATGAAAAAGACTTTTCAATTCTAAGCAGAGTCAAACGGAGGTAATACAGTGCCTATCAAGCTGTCACACAGACCGTTCAACTGTCCATCAAACGACACTTAGCCAAATTTTCAACGCGAACTCTCGGAGGAGTTTCCGGACCACTTGACGGGAGGTTTCATGAACCGTGTACGGGTAGGTGGATCCACACCTGTCCCAGGAATAAACTCCCAAGCCAATCCAAGCCACTAGAACACTTGACGGTATACTTAACGGCCCCTGAAATGGCTAACGGACCGTTTGGTGGTCCGTGGCCCAAGACTTGTCTCATGGGGTGGTTCCTGGCAACCCCTAGCTAACTGGACCTAGCTAACTGGACCTTCACACGGGGACTCACACTAATCGTGACAAGTTTCACGGACTGTTTCCCTATCCTTGGCCTCTTTCCGAGGCCTATCTCCAATGTCTTCCGAATTTCAGGCAGTCCCACTGTTTAGGCCATAACTTCCTCATCCGAACCCCGAATTGAGTGAAACCAGTTGCGTTGAGAATATAAATAAAATACATTAAATTTTATATATAGAAGACCACATGGTTCAACCCGCATAAAAAGTTATGCTAGCTCAAAGTCTACTTCCCAAACGACTTCTCTAGGCCACCAAATGATCCATTTTGCGTTCGGCCACCCAAACTCAACCCGTGGCTACCAAACCTCAACAATGACCAGTATTAAATTATAAAATACCAACCATAAGGAGTTTTCAAAAATTTTCAGGTTGTTACAGTGATACAATTACTGTTAGCAAGTCATAAAATGGTTGAGAAGCGGCGACTACGGAGCACCACAGTGGTGGAAGAGAAGGATGTTCCCCGTGAAAAGTTTTTTGCACTTGATAATAAAGAAGAGAATGATTATGGTGTCTCTGATGATGAGTTTGTAAGTCTCAGGTTAAAAATTGAGATTACTGCGCCTGTGTCTACAAGATCACGATCGACTAGGGACGGTGCTAGACCTAAGAAACATAGGGCTGAGAAACATAAAAGGAGTGCCCCTGCTTCCACTGGGGAACCAGGCTTACATGTGAAAAAGGTTAGGTTGGACAAAGGGGGAAGTAAGGAGGACCGTATAAGGCTGCTGGAGAAGTAGAAAGTTCTGAGTGGTAAGGCTTTGAGCCGAGTGCTAAGGGACTATCTGGTATGAGAGATCTAGTCGACTAAGTAACACTCCAGGGATGGGACCATATTTTTGAGTGGCATGTTCCCTAACTACATGAATGGGAGGTCCGTCAATTCTACACTAATGTTGAGATTCAGACTGATGGGGGCTTTGTCACTTCGGTTGGGGATATTTTTTTTCAGATAGATGAGGAGGTTTTAAATTCTATTCTGAAGGTTGATAGAGAGGGGATTGATAGTGTGGTTGATCACTCTCCCGCCAAGAGTTTCTTTCTTGAGACAGGGAAGGTTTCCAATCTGAATACCTATGTTGTCTCAAAAAAATTTATCAAAGGGCAGTATCAGTTGTATTTTGAGTTATTCAACAAAGTGCTACTACCTCGCACTTAGAAAAGAACAATTGTGACAATGGTTGATATGTTCCTTATGGAAGCTCTCAGTAAGTTTGAACCAATCAATCTCCCTACATTAATGATGGAGCACATGATAAAGGTGCTCACTGCTAAGGAGGGACGTCATGGGCTACTATATGGATACCTGCTCAACAATGTATTTGAGTATTTTGGTGTTCGTATGACACGAGGTGTTCCAGGTACTATTAAGCAGTCCTTTTCTCAGACTACCCTGGCTGAGTGTGAATGCAGTGATGGGCATCCTGGAGTCCGCAAATCTCATGTTTCGGAACTTCTTGAACATCAAGATGCTCTGAAGGCCAAGTTAAGGACCTAACTGCAGCTTTGGGGGCCAAAGATGCTGAGTTGATGGACTTGAAAGCTAAGGTGGCTGCAGTGTCACCGAGAGACCAGTTTCTGAGGAACTGGTCAAACTTAGAGAAGAAAATTCCAAGCAAGCTCAGGATATCAAATCGCTTACTCAGCAACTTCTTCAGACCCACGTGGACTCCAATAACTACATGACATTGCTTCTCCAGTCTCTTGCTCTAAAACCCTCTGGACCTTAGCTTATGTACCCCGTCTTTATTGTGCACTCTTTTATCTTTTGTCTCTGGTTCTGACAGTATAAATATGCAGTGCTATGTTTTGAATACCTTCCTGTCATGACTAACTGGTCTGTGTAGTTTCTAACATATGGTCTGTGAACCGTTATATCTATGCTTATGTCTCTCTTTGCTTATCCCTTATAGCTGAAAATTTTCTCTTGTGGCACTTATTTTGGTTTACTGTTTGCGATTATTTTTATGATTCCAAAAGGGGGAAGATAGCTAGCAATTATCTCACGTGGAATTTGTCATTAAGGGGGAATTTATTACTTCAGGGGAATGCTATTCAGGGGGGATGCTGTCACTCAGAAGAATATAAGATACAGTTTGTCATCATCAAAAAAGAGGGAAAATGTTGAGTATTTGTTGAGTGATGTTGAGTGAAATTTTTGATGACAACAAACTGTAGCAAGTACCAGGTAAGAAATAGGTTGCATATAAGGTTGAGGGTTGTCCACACAAGTGAAATATAGTTGTTAAAGCTGCTGTGGTAGGTGAAATGTCAATCTGTCTGTACTGAAGGACCAGTGGTCTATCCGATGACCCTTAACTGTATAAAAGGGGCGAGACCACTGAACAAAGAGTGACTTTTTGGAAAAATCAAAAACTGAATATTCTTGTTCTCCTAAAAGTTCTTCTTTGGCTGTTATTGAGAGACTCGGCAACAGCATATGGGGGACCTGATAGAAGAAGTCTATAGCTTACGTTATGCATGTGTGGTGTTGTAACATTGTAAGATCACCTCCTAACTTATAAAGGAAGACTGATCATTATGTGTGGTGTGTTTTGTGTATACGTCTAACTTTATCTAGGTGATAAAAGTGTAGACTTTGTTGGTGTTTGTTGCTCATGTCTTGTAACTAGGTTGCAAGTAGGAATGTTTAGAGAGTGAGACAAATAAACCGTGTGTGTTGTATTTGACTACTTTGCTCATTCATTTAGTGGATTTTTTGGGTTTTGCAAATCCTGTTGGACAGGTCGTGGTTGTTCCTCCCTTGAGCAAGGAGCTTTTCCACGTTAAATCTCTTTTCTCAGTTTAGTTATTTGTTGTTCTTCATTTTATTGCTTACAAAGGACCTGGTCCTTTGTGTTTGAATTAGTGCAGCTGCTCAACAATACCAAAAAGGAAAAAGCTTAACATATTAAAAAAGGATAGTGTTTCATGTAAAAATAGTGATTATTTGATAGTTTCTTAGAACTAATGGGGTGAATCAATAGGATAGCAAAAGAAGTAGGAGCCAAGTTTAACTGAGGAAATAGGGAGGAGTTTGATAAAACATCATTCCTAGATGGATCGTAAGGATTTTGGACGGAATTTTGCACAACTTCTAAGACAATAGAGGAGAACTTTTAGAATAAACTGAATTAGAACTAAAAGTCAGGTAAGAGTTGAACTACAATATACAACAACAGCCACAGTGTAACAACACGAAAGTCATAAAATTATAAACAAAAGGATATGCATAAAGTTTCAAGTATCCAACCAAGTAGAAAAGGAAATTCAAAAATTGCAAAGACAAACATGTAACTCAGGTGTTTTGTTTTTGGAGAAAAACCTTAAAAAAGAGACAGTGAATCGAACTGCAACCATATATAAAGCCATTTGTTTTCGAGTTCAGCGCCTCATGGTTATTTCCGGTTTGGAAACCAAGATAACATCTAAAAAGCATAAATGTTGGACATATGAAGAACCATCTTTGGATAACCGGTGAGATTTTATGAAGGTGAATTAACGTAGTTAAACAAAAAGAGGCTACATATATGAAGGTGAATTAACGTAGTTAAAAAAAGAGGCAATGAATAGAATTGTAACCATACATTTATCCTTTTCTTTTCTAGTTCAGTGCCTCAGGGTTATTTTAGATACAGAAACCAAGATAGCATCTAAAACACGTGAAGATTGTACAATGCAGCACATTATTTGGATAAGCGATGAAATTATTTGAAATAGCATAGTTGATTTTTAGTGCACTGTAGGAGAATTTAGAGATGGGGAAGACTGATTGAAGAGGCGAAAGAAAACATTACAGATGCAAAGTAAAACAATCAAAACTGTATGAGTCATAAAACAATGTTGCCATTATCCTGACAACTGCTATTTATAGCTATAGGTTGATGTTCTTTAAAGAATTTCTATATTTGAAATCGTGGCACGTTTTACAGAAACATTGGCTGAAATATATTCTAAAGGGAAGATCTTGCGGTTCTAGGTTACTTTATAGATGCCGAATTTGGTATAAAGTTAAACTGGAGAATTCAAAAGTAATGACCTTGAGAGGCCATAGGAAGGAAAATATCGTAAAGGAAAAAGCTTAACATATTAAAATATGGTAGTGTTTCATGTAAAACTAGCGATAATTTAATAGTTTTCTAGAACTGATGGGGTGAATCAATAGGATGGAAAAAGAAGTAGGAACAAAGGTTAACTGATGAGGGAATAGGCAGGAGTTTGATAAAGCATCATACCTAGATGGATCGTAAGGATTTTGGATGGAGTTTTGCACAACTTCTAAGATAGCAGAGAACTTTTAGAATTAACTGAATTTGAACTAAAAGTCAGGTAAGAGTTTAAATACAATACACAACAGCATCCATAGTGTAATAACATGAAAGACATAAAATTATAAACAAAAAGATATTCATAAAGTTTCAAGTCTCCAGCCAGGCAGAAGAGGAAATTCTAAAATTGCAAAGACAGACATGCAGCTCATGTGATTTGTTTTTGGAGAATAACCTTAAAAAAGAGGCAGTGAATACAACTGTAACCATACATAAAGCCATTTCTTTTCGAGTTCAGCACCTCATGGTTATTTCCGGTGTGGAAACAAAGATAACATCTATAAAGCATAAATGTTGGACATATGAAGAATCATCTCTGGATAACTGATGGGATTTTATGAAGGTAAATTAACGTAGTTAAACAAAATGAGGCAATGAATAGAATTTTAACCATGTATTTATCCTTTTATTTTCCAGTTCAGTGCCGCATTGTTATTATTTTAGACGCAGAAGCCAAGATAGCATCTATAACGCATGAAGATTGAAAAATGAAGAACCATATTTGGATAACCAATAATATTCGTTGAATTAGCATAGCTAGTTTTTAGTGCACTATAGGAGAATTCAGAGATGAGGAAGACTGATTAAAAAGGCGAAACAAAACGTTACAGACACAAAGTAAAGGCAGGGGGATAGAGAGAGTTTTGCCGAAGAAGAAAAGACAACCATAAGGCAATAATTCGAAAGACATGAAAGAAGATAAGAGTGCCATGTAAAAGTTCTGGTGCGTTGTTGTTCTTATTAACACTTACAACGAATCAATGGGTAGATGGTATAATTCGTAGTAATGATTATGAGAAACTTTCATGGACAGTAGTAAAGTGAAGTGTGCGGAAGAAGGACTATAGCATAACTGAATTTGATAAAGCATCATACCTATATGGATCGTAAGGATTTTGGATGGAGTTTTGCACAACTTCTTAGACAACAGAGGAGAACTTTTAGAATTAACTGAATTTGAACTAAAAGTCAGGTAAGAGTTGAACTACAATATACAACAACAGCCATAGTGTAATAACACGAAAGACATAAAATTATAAACAAAATGATATGCATTATTTTCAAGTCTCCAGCCAGGCAGAAAAGGAAATTCTAAAATTTCAAAGACAGACATGCAGCTCAGGTGTTTTTTTGGGAGAATAACCTTAAAAAAGAGGCGGTGAATAGAACTGTAACATATATACAACCATTTCTTTTCTAGTTCAGCACCTCATGGTTATTTCCGGTGTGGAAACCAAGATAACATCTATAATGCACAAAAATTGGACATATGAAGAATCATCTTTGGATAACCGATGGGATTTTATGAAGGTGAATTAACATAGTTAAACAAAAAGAGGCAATGAATAGAATTGTAACCATACAATTATCCCTTTCTTTTCCAGTTTAGTGCGTCATGGTTATTATTTTAGACGCAGAAACATAGATAGCATCTATAATGGGAAAATATTGAACAATGAAGAACCATATTTGGATATCGATGAAATTATTTGAATTAGCATAGTTGGTTTTTCGTGCACTATTGGAAAATTAAGAGGTGGGGAAGACTGATTTAAAGAGGCAAAATAAAATGTTGCAGATACAAAGTTAAGGCAGGAGATAGAGAGAGTTTAGCCGAAGAAGAAAAGACAACCATAAGGCAATAATTTTAAGGTTCGTTTAAGGACTTCATAATTACTTTTTAAATGCCCATTTCTATCACAGTGCAAACACAACAAATTGTCAGCAACAACAGACACATATTTGCTATGGGAATTGTAGGGAGGATCAATTTTGTTCACATATCCTAATCCATTTTTCTCATTTCCCCTGTGGTTAGTCATTTCACCAAAAGGTTTAGATGAATTGGTCCATTTCAATGACTTTTTCAAGTCGTCCTTGACCTTGACCAGGTCCTTCTCCAATACCGTATTTCTCTCTAATGAGAGCATTAGTTTCAACTCTGAGTCTTTCAGTTTCTCCTCAAGGATAAGTTCATTCTCGCTGGACTTACCTTTCTGTTTGACATCAGATTTAGGATCACTTTCCATCAGATTCAAAAGCTCATTTTTCTCGGCTTCTAAAGCAAATATGTTCACCTCCAGATCAGATATTTGATTTGTTAAAGGTGTTTTTTCATCTTGAAAAACATCAATGCTATTGTTTAACAAATCTTTATCAGCAGTAAGTTCACAAATAGAGTCAATCAAAACAAAGGCAAGCTTCTTCAATTTCTTAGTGGACTAAAGATCTAAATTTTCTTTTAGATCAAGCAAGGTTACCTCTTCCTCTGCTTCATCATCAAAAATATCTTTAGGTGTGAACCGTTTAGAGATTTCCGCTATGATACCACTTGTTGAAAAAATAGATGTCCACAATAGTAAGGGACCAGGTCCCTTGAAGCAGTAAAAACACGAAACTAAATAAAGAAGAAAAAGAAGAACAACACACACAAGATTAAACATGGAAAAACTCCTTGCTCAAAGGAGGAACAACCACGACCTGTCCAATAGGATTTTCAAAACCCAACAATCCACTAAATGAATGAACAAAGTAGTCAAATACAACACACACTATTTATTTACCTCACACCCTCACCATTTCCCACTTGCAACCTAGTTACATGACATGAGAAACACCAAAAACACTATTCTACACTCTCACCTCCTAGATGAAGTTAGACCACTACACAAAAAAGCTTAAGGGCGTAACTTGCCAAGAGATCCACAACTATCAATCAAAGCATAAAAACAATGATCAACTTTCCTGTATAGATTAGGAAATGATCTTACAATGTTATAGACCAAACACAACACCACACATAAAAGAAAGCTATAGACTCCATCTATCAGGTCCCTTGAAAGTTGACGTTGAGCTTCACAATGGGTGCCTAGAGAGAACTTTTAGATCAATGAATATTCACTTTATGCATTCTCTAAAAGTTATGTTTGTTCCATGGACATGCTCCTCTTATACTACTACGGATGACACCAAAAGAACCGCTGGTTCTTCAGTACAATGAAGGTGACATTTCACCAACCAAGACAACCTTTATAGTTGTATCCCACACAAAGCCTTTGCATTACAACCTAATATCGACTTGGACCACGAATTAGTTTGTTAGTCATCAAAATAGGTACTTAACATAGGGGAATATAGTTTATGTTCAAAATTCATGATCTTTCACCTGATGTTGAAGAATTTACAGTTTGAAAATGTTTGATACTAAGCTTTATGCTTTATAAACTATACATGCCTTCGGTTTTGACATGTCTTTGGTTTGGAAAGAGTGAAAGTCACATTGTATAAGTCACTTAGAGTTCGTTCCTTGTGCTTAGACATCGCTGACAAGGAGACGACAATCGATTAACCATCCACTTTGCCTTTCATTGACTATACCACTCGCTTAATTTATCTCAACAATTCAACGCTTGTAATTCAACAAAACAAGAATGAAAACCCCAAATTTCCAAAATGTTTATTATTTGTATACCCTCTCTCTTCACCCCCCCCTCCTCTCTCTCTATAAGAAAACAAATTAATATATGTGGTATCTAATGTTAATTTGATAATCGTAAAGGGAGATTCTGCAAAACAATTGAGTAAAAATACAAAACACGTAAAGAATTCGGATAATCAATCAATCGAGCTATAAGAAATAGAAATTTACTCTTCACTCAACAAGGAACACTTCAATTTTGTTCCTTCACCTAATCTACGCCATTGATTTACAGTAAATTCCTATTTCTTATAGCTCTATTGATTGATTATCCAAAAATTTTACGTGTTTTGTATTTTTACTCAATTGTTTTGCAGAATCTCCCTTTACGATTATCAAATTAACATTTGATATCACATATATTAATTTGTTACTTATAGAGAGAAAGAGGGGGGGGGGGTGAAGAGAGAGGGTATACAAATAACAAGCATTTTGGAAATTTGGGGTTTTCATTCTTATTTTGTTGAATTACATGCGTTGAATTGTTGAGATAAATTAAGTGAATGGTATCGTCAAAGAAAGACAAAGTGGATGGTTAATCAATTGTCGTCTCCTTGTTGACGATGTCTAAGCACAAGGAACGAACTCTAAATGTCTTATACAATGTGACTTTCACTCTTTCCTAACCGAAGACATGTCCAAACCGAAGGCATGTATAGTTTATAAAGCATAAAGCTTGGTATCAAACATTTTCAAACTGTAAAATCTTCAACTTCAGGTGAAAGATCATGAATTTTGAACATAAACTATAAAAATTTCAATGTAAGATTATCCAATAATATATAGATCCACAAAAATTAGAAGAGGAATACCATTTGTTGGGTCTTTTTTACCCAGAATTACATCATATGTGATGTCTTCGTAGTGTGGGTAGTTCGTAAGAATTTGCAGTGGCATTTTGCATACATCATAGACATAGCATGTGAACTATCAAAAACAATTGATAGATTAAAGGGAAAAGGCTCAAATATGTCATTAAACTTTGAGAAAAGGTTCATTTATGTCATCCGTTAAAAGTTTGGCTCATTTATTCCATTACCGTTTGAGAAAAGCCTCATCTATACCATTATTTTTAACTCGGTTTTGCAAAACCACTTAAACAACTTTAAACGCTTTTAAGGGTTTGTTTGGATGAGCTTATTGCTTTCAACTTATAAGCCAAAAGCTATAAGTTAGGAATCCTAACTTATAATTTTTTACTAATTTTGGTCATTTTGGCTTAAAAATAAATGCTTATAAGCACTTTTTTAATTTACCCAAACACTAAAAAAATGCTTAAAAGCTATGTTGACATAAAAGAACTTAATAAGTCAATCCAAACAAGCTCTAAATTAGAGTTTTGGATCAAATGTAATCTTTTTGGTCATTCCTTTTCAAGAATGCCAAGAACACATGAAGAACATCAAGAACTCCCAAATTTTTAACTTCTTCAAATATTCACGAAGTCACCTCATATTTCAAGAGTAGCATTCCTCAGAGCTACATACCAAAACTCAATATTTTTTTAGCTCGAATTCACCTTAACTCAACAAGACCTACTTGAGATTTCTCTTCAATGTTTCACAACACTAGGTGAAAAAAATATTCCAATCCAAAGAGAGAAATCAGTCCCAAAATTTTAAAAAATTGTTTCGATTCATATTTTTATTGTTGTTTTTTTATACTAGATCCTTATTCCTTAGTATTCTTTTTAGTCTATGTTCAAAATTTCAACTAATTTAGAGTTAAGGAGAAAATGCTACCATTAAAAAAGTTTTAAAGTTTTGAAACTTTGAAGAAAAATTTCAAGTGGGTCTTATTGAGTTAGGTTGACTACGAGCTCAAAAGATATTGAGTTTTGGTATCTAGCTCGAAGGGATGCTACTCTTAAAATTTGAGGTGATTTCATGAAGATTTGAAGAAGTTGAAAATTTAGGAGTTCTGAATGTTCTTTATGTGTTCTTGAAGGAGTAAAAACGTACATTTGATCCAAAAGTCTAATTTAAAAGTGTTAAAAATCGTTTGAGTGGTTTTGCTAAATCGAAGTTAAAAAAATAATGACATAGATGAGCCTTTTCTCAAACGGTAATGGCATAGATGAGCCAAACTTTTGACGAATCGCATAGATGAGTATTTTCTCAAAATTCAATGGCATATTTGAGCCTTTTCCATAGATTAAATTGATGAAGCACTATACCTAGTTTAGAGGGATTTGCAGTGGGTGTTGAACAGCTTCAAAGCCAAGGCAAGAGAACTCGATAGGTGGTAGGTATTCTTCAGCAACGTGTTGGCCAATTGCGAAGTCCAGAAAACTAGAATTTGGAACAGCGTCAAAGTGAGGTTGTTCTAAAAGAATTGACAAAGCGGGTGTTGATTTGAAGTGCTGAAGGCACCGTTTTAGTTTTGAGTTCTGGTTGCGAGCGCCGGTTCTTCTTGTGTTGCCACGTAGGTGGATTAAACCTTCATATATA
>JBCEWC010020863.1:0-10727 GCA_038996855.1 Solanum aculeatissimum
ATGGGTAACTTGCATTATGACTTATTCATGGATTTCTACATGATTTATGATGAATTATCTTTCAAATTATGAAATAAGGTCTTGATTCCATCACCCATGTTATTGTACCTCATTCATGGCATGTGCATGATTATTGTTCCATTGGAACCCTTGATTGAAACTCTTGATAAACTCATGTATTCATGTAATGCTATGACTTGTGATCACATAGTCCCTTTCCATGGCTCTTTGAGCAAATTGGGTGCTTGCACCATATTCACATGTCTTGATTTCTTGCTTGACAAGCCTATGTAGATGAGCTACTCCTATTTAATTGACATGGAATGATCATGAAATGTTTTGCAAACTCTTGTTAGCCTATGGCCTAAGCATGAACATTATTCTAGAATAATGGTTTTTACATGACTAATGATAAATGATTTTGAAAGAATGTTAGTCTTTTGTTTTAAATGTTGCATGTATATATATATGTACGTATTCTCATTGGAAGAGACTTAGCACCGAGGGATTTGGTGGAAAAATGGGGTATTTCTAGGGCCCCGCCCATTCCGTCAAACCATATGCCACCATGGGTATATAAATCCCGAATAGGGATTTCATGTCATACTATCCCTTGTTTAAGGGTGTCTTGGGTCCTACTTGACACTTAGACCGGATCCGGATAGTGGCTCGTTCGGGTCACTCATGTTGTCAGTTGAGGTTACATCCCCGCTATATACGATCATAGGAATGCATCTCATACATCATGGCATGTCATATTGTTATACTACTCTTTGGCTACATGCATTGCTTTAGTATACTTGTCCCCTTGACATGTATCTTGGTCATACTATACTTTTCGTATGCATTGCATGCCTGCATACTTAGTGTTTAATTGTGCTACCCATATTTTTGTCTACATGTTCTAACCATGTAGGGACAGAGGGTGAATTATACATTCTACCGGACGACGCTTGATATTTTGTTGAAGACTTACTAGTGATGAGCTCTCTTGTTCAAGGGAAATAGCCACCGTCTATCTACCACTTTATTTTTATGTATTTACTTTCTATTGACTTGAGGGTGAGCCTCAATCTTATTGAGGCCCCGCTCATCTATGTAGAGGCATTGTTGGACAAATCTATACTCTTGTATGTTTGACTTGTATGTTTGATATTTGGATATATAATATGATGCAATTTAGCTTGGTTTATGATCCAGTCCTTTTGTTATGCTATTGACCTGAATGATGGGTATTGTGAATGACTATGTGCAAAGTGTATGCATGCTTTTCCCATCCCCGATATTGTCCCCATAGCTTGAACCCCAAGTCCCCAATTCCATAGAACTTACGTGTTATGTTCTTAACTTCTGCACTTCTGAACCGATGATGTGTGTAATGATTCTATGATGGCTTGATTGAGGGTCTTCGGGTCCTCTTTCACCATATCACATCTAGGCCCCCTATTTAGGCGTGACACAACTGCTCTTTTCTCTAGTTGTCTCTCATGAACAGAAACCATCCTAGTCAGTTGCTGAACAACCTCTCTTGTCCCCTTCTCCCTAGTCTCTAGTGAGGATGGAGGTACTGGATCTTCGTAGGCCTCAATAGGTGTTGATGATTCTGGTACTATAGAAATTGGAGACTCTCTATGTGCCTCAACGGGGAATATATCTGCCTGACCTGGAAAGGAACAACTGATACCTTCTCTTAGATCTATACCTATCTCACGTTGTGCCATCTTCTATATGTAGACAACCTAATGAATAAAACAAACCACAAAGTTGATTTAGATTTTATATGTTCTTATAGCTTTGATCTATAGCACGATATATTAATTAAAAGAATTATAACCATCCCTAAATGCCTCGTAGACTCCTGATTATTAGTGTGGTGCACAACACACCCATATGCAAAACTCTATAAGACATGACATTGTGGACTCCCGAGGGCACAACTTGCTCTGATACCATATTTTTCATGCCCTAAAGGAAGGGGAGGCAGATTAGCACTCGATACCGCCATTGGTGGAGTAAGCCACTGAACATGCTAGTTAACCAGACTAGGACCAAAAATATCAAGCAACATAACGTCTGAAAAACTAAACTTGGACCATTTAGGTCAATACCTGCTCAATAATAAATCATGTACATCAAGATAGGCAAACCAGAATGATAAAGTAATAGCTAGTTGATGAGGCTACAACAACAAGGGTACAGGCACACACTATATATACATGTCAATCCTATGACTGGAGACTAAAAGGTAGAAAAGAACTAACTCAATATAATATGTCTACAATAGCCTTTAAGAGAGTCACTAACACTGCTGGGATAGGGCCCTGGCTATACCTAATTGTACAACAAAAAGTAAGCATCTTGTGAAAGCTCTAGGAAGAGGTGGAGCGTACCAACTCACAGCTAAACGGGGCTCCTAGTAGACGGTTCGATCAGAATCCCTACCTGAACCTACACGCATGAAATAAAATGCAGCATCCTCGGGCAACAGGACGTCACTGAGAATAAACATGTACTAGTATATAAGGCAGAATGTAAAACCATGGATAACTTTAGTAAAAAGGGTAATAGAAATACCTCCTGTAAATGAAACTTAGGTAACCTTAAAGTCCAACACTTAACCTCCCAGTGATCAAATATGCATGGTATGCTAGAGTAATCGCATGTCATATATACATATATATAAATGCAAATGTATGACATACCAAACCAAATGCTAGCAATTGTGTTCCTTTTTAGTAGCTAACCGACATCATATTTGACAAACTGTAGCCATTTGTACCTTATGCAAATATATAATCATTTGGGCAAATAGGCCCTATACCTCCAATTATAGCTCAAAGTCCATGCATAATGTGTCATGTATGATATGAATATTGAATGCACATTGTAGGTAAAAACATGAATTTAGCCCTTCTTGGCTCACTAGTACACTTATCCTCATAATATCATAATCACTGTCGTAGCATATACACATAACTCGTGGGATCTTATATGTCTTTTGAATAAGTTTGGGAACTTAACTCAACATTTAGGATGAAGCCTTTATCTTGGAAAAGTTCATAAAGGTGTTTCAGATAATGATTATACTTGATCCCATGACAATTAGTAAAAGAAAGTATTTAAAAGGAATCAAGTGCCTTAGTAGTTTAAATAGGAGCATTATATCGGAGATTATTGGAAATCAATGTATTACTTTCTAAGTTCTTCAAACATGGTTTTAGTAAGGAAGGACTGATTATGAACATTATTTTCCCCTCTTAATTAACCTTTATTTTAATAACACTACGCCAAGAAGAGCAACACGTCAAACATATGGAAAGGTAGTTAGGAAAATCGATAAGTTGATATATAGATATTGAATGTCCAGTTTAAGCGAACAAATGGAATGCCAGCCTAATATCATTATGAAAATAATTCAGCTACAATTTCAATGTTTTTTACAGAAGGTCTTTCTAGCAATAGAATGAAAAAATCTTGCGTTTGGCGTTATGGGAATTTCCCAGATTTTGTGCTAAAAGAAGGGACGGAGCTTAGCCTTAATATACCTTTCCAATGGACGTCCAAATGCCCAAAGTTCCTTCACAAAAGTTGTTTCTTACGTCCTAATCTTCACAACCACTATATATATATATATATATATATATATATATGCAACTTATAATCACCTATAAACAGCCCACAATTAAGCATAAATCGGCAAATTTTCTATATAGCCTTAAGGCAATGAAACGTCCGTGAAGCTTTGTGAAAATAATCATAAAAGAGCCACAAGATTATTACCTGAATAAACAAACTATAAGTATAGAATAACCAGCAAGAACACCTAATTTCTTCCTTCCGAAAATAGATTCAAACACAGCTAATAGGAGGGAAAAATAATTGCAAAGCGTAGGGCACGTATTTCTAGGCACGCGGGCGAATTTTATTGGTAAAAATGCAAAAAACTTACTGAAATAGCTTAGGGACCTTGTGAGAGCTTTATCTTCAAGTTAATAACTATTTGGGATGAAAATGTAGTGTCTTGAGCTTTAAAAGGTCGAATTATCCGACATGTATATGGGTTTGACCCGACCCAGCCCAAGACCCGGTTCTCTGTTCGGGCAGTCACGGGAAAACTGTCATAACTTTGTATTCTGAAGTCAGATTGATGCGCAGTATTATGCATTGAAAACTAAACGTGTATACCCTAAATTGGATAGGTCATGGCTCCTCTAACTCCTTATATTAGGGAGATATTGTCTGATACATTTGATCCAAATTTAAGGAGAATTTCTTAAAGAAGCTTATGGAAACTTTGGCCAACCTTTATCTTACGATTTTCATGACTCCAAAACTTAACATATGTCTTTTGTGCAATTAACTTATCCCTTAAAAATCCATTATTATCATATTATGCTCTCTTAATCTCATCAGAAAAGTGAAACTTAATTTAAACCTTTCGAAAAGGGTCAGATGTCACTTGGACTATTTCGCTAATCTCAAAGATGTATGTAGGAGATTCCTTTGCCATAAAACTTTAATTCCTTGATATTACCACTAATTTGCAGCCTTGTATTTCCTTAGGTGCTATCCAAAGTCATATATTCCTTATATAACATGTCATATTTCGTATATATGAAAGACGAGAAACTCGGGGTCTCACACATCTGATATATTCCTACGTTATTTACTATTCTTACTCAGTCGGCCTATGATGCTTACTGGTACCTTATCCCTTGTATTCACTCCTATATTTTTGCAATTTTTTTTGTGGTGCAGGTTTTAGCATGAGCCAGCAGTGGTTACTCTTCCTATGATAGCTATATTTGGAGACTTGTGATCATTGGACGTCCATGGATCCTTCTAGTTTCCTTCTATATTTGTGGCAATATTTTGTGATTCGATACTTTCCCTATATATTATTTGGATTTTTCTATATGTATATAAAGATGTATTATAGTTAGTATGTTGTATTGTATCTATAGTAAATCTGTACAGGTGACTTCCGAGTCCTGAGGGGGATATTTTGTTTTTGTTATGTTGATGGATGCCTAGTATTAGGTTGTGCTTATGTTGGTTTTGGTTAAGCTATTTTGTGATGCCCATTAATATCTTTTCTGGGATAGGGTTAGGCTTGCCTAGGGTAAAATAGGTGCCATCATCACCTTAAATGTTTGATCGTGACACTGTTGAAGGATTTTGAGTTGCCATTATATAAAAATTCAAAAGCTTCAAAGCTCTTACCTATGATTAAATTGCTTCACATAAAAAGTATGGGTCGTTAGAATAATGCATCATTTAAAATGCTATTGAAAATGCCGAAAGAATAGTTGTTGCCTGATGGTGCCAATTTTCCAAACTCAAATTATGAGGCACAAAAGATAACTCATGAACTAAGACGTTCTTATAACAAAATTGATGTTTGTACTAATGATTATATGTTACACTAGAAGGATGATAGCCTACTAGATTCTTACAAAGTTTGTAGGGTGTCCAAATGGAAAATTGATACACATAGAGCGGAAGTAAAGAATAAAAGAGGTAAAAAGATAGCATCAAAGACTTTATGCTATTTTCCTTTAAAGCCTATACTTAAAAGATGTTTATGTCTTCAAAGATATCTACCCTTATGACATGGCATAAGCATAAAAGAGTTGATGATGGAATAATGAGGCACCCAGTCGATTCAATGGCATGGAAGTCATTTGTTGAACTTCATCCTTCATTTGTGGTCGAGCCTTATCATGTTTGTCTTGGACTTGCTATTGATGGATTTCAGCAATTTTGGAATTCAAAAACCTCACATAGCATTTGGCCCATAGTTCTTATTCCTTATAATTTACCACCTTGATTGTGTATGAAATTAAAAAAAATTATTTTGTCAATGCTTAATCTCGATCAAAATGGCCCAGGAAATACAATTGATACATATATTCTAATAGAGGAGTTGAAGGAACTGTGGGAAGTTGGTATTTGAGACCTACGATGCATTGGCTAAATAAAATTTTAAGTTGCATGCTTCTTTGTTATGGACCACTAATGACTTTCCTCCAATGGGAATTTATCTAGATGGAGTACAAAAGGTAAATTGGCATGTCCATGTTGCAATCAAGACAATTCCTCAACTCGATTAGCTTATATTAAGAAGAAATATTTTATGGGTAATCGACATTATCTACCCCATAATCACAAATGGAGGAATAAGCAGGAGTCATTTGATGGTACAAAAGAGAAAAGGGGCCCCTCCAAAAACGTGTTCTGGTATTGACATACTAAATCAAGTGCAAGATCTTGAAGGGCTACAATTATCCAAGGATCCAAAGAAAAGGAAGAAGATATCACATGAAAATCGAAAGAATAATTGGAACAAGAAAAGTATATTTTTTGAACTTCCATATTGGAAGTGTCTTTTATTGCGACATAATTTGGATGTTATGCATATTGAAAAAAATATATGTGATATCATTATGGGGAAAATCATGAATGTCAAAGAAAAGACCATGGAGACAATTAATACTCAGTTAGACTTGCAAGAAATGAGCATTAGACCAAAATTGAACCCAATTCAAAAGGGGGATAAAATTGAAGTTCTAACTGCATGCTACACATTGTCTCTTAAAGATAATCACAAATTATGCCTTTTCTTAAAGAATCTGAAGATTTCTAATGGATTTACATCTAATATCTCTCAATGTGTTAACCTAAAAGATCACAAGACACCTGGTTAAAAAGTCATGATTTTCATGTTCTTCTGTAACATCTACTCCCTCTTGCACTTTGTCGTATGTTTTCCAAAGATGTGTGTGAACCACTTATTAAGTTATTTATATTTTTAGTGTTCTTGGATCAAAGGAGTTGAGAATTGATAACTTGGAACATATTGAAGCTCAAATTCCCATTACACGTTTCAAGTTAGAAAAGGTCCTCCCTCCTTCATTTTTTAATGTTGTGGCTCACTTGCCTATTCATTTAGTTACTAAAGCTAAGATTGTTGGACCAATTCATTACAGATGAACGTATCTTGTAGAATGACTGTTATATTTTTTTGAAATTTCTCATTGGTACTAGGACATGTCCTGAAGGTTCCATTATAGAATGTATGACCTTATGTTCAAGGCACTTGCATAGAATTGACACGAAATTCAATCAGCCTGAATGAAATTATGATGGGGTTTAAAACAATCCAATGGAGGTTTATCTTCTTTTTTTTATCAACCTGGAAATATTTTGGGAGCAAAGATTCCATTTGATCTTAAAGCAGATGAATTAGAACAAACATATATATATGTGTTTGTGTATGTGTGGATACGGAAGAATTATGATGAAGTCTTACCATATGTTTAGTATGAAAGGTTCCTTCATATTGTATCTTCAGTATTATTTACTTTAGGGTATTTTCTTTTCTATATTGAATTCATGGTTCACTTTAATTTTGTAGAGAGTTTGCACAAACTCATGAGAATGATCGATACATGTTGTAACAACCCAAAATTTTTTTAAACCTCTTATGGTTGCTCTTGTATGGTGTTATACTGGTCATGGTTGAATTTTTGGTAGCAACGGATGGAGTTTAAGTTACCGAACGCAAAACAGATCATTTTGGGGCCTAGAGAGACTGTTTGGACAGTAAGCTTCACAGAACCATAACTATTCATGCAGGTTGAACCGTGTTAGATACTAAATATAAAATTGAATCTCTTTGAATTATCTTCGCAATGCAACTGGTTTCACTCCATTCAGAGTTCGGATGAGGAAGTTATGGCCAAAAGAGTGAGACTGCCTGAAATTCGGAAGACATTGGAAAGGGGCACTGAAAGTGGCCCAAGGCATGGACCACGGACCGTCGTACTGTTCACATTCCGTGTGGGGGTCTGTGAGATGGTCCAGAGAGCATGGGGTGACCAGGACCCACCCCACAAATTAAGTTAGGGTCCACGGACCGCCCCACGGTCCGTGAGACCTCAAACGGACCGTTTGGTGGTCCGTCAAGTGGGGCAGAACCTTGCCAAGGTTGTGGCCAGCCTGAGGGACTAAGTCATGGTCCACGGACAGGTGGACGGTCCATGAGTTATGGTAAGAACCATCTGGTTCATCGTCTGGCCCTGTGTGCTGAAATTGTGTCCGCCTCATTAAGGGTTAAGTCGTAATTTGGTTAATCCTTAGGCCCTTTTTAGACTTCCTAAAGTCTCCTAAACCCCTAAATCAAGCCCCAAACCCTCATTCATCTATTCTAAGCCTCCTCTATTCACTTTGAAGATTCTAAAATTCTCTTAGCCTCCATTGATGAAAGCTTGAAGAAATTGGAGAAGACAACCTTGACCAAGTTTGACCTTGCAATTCTTTTGGTGAAATTAAGGTATGTGGGGTTTGATTCAAGGATCCTCTTTAATTCTTGAAGACCCAAGAACCTTAACCCTTTAAATTTGATTTTTAGTTTTCAATTAAGTTATGGGTTCTTCAATTGTTGGTGTAGTTCAGTGTTGGGAACTATGTGTTGTAGTTTTAGGTGATTTAAATCATGTTTTAAGCTTGAATTCATGAATATTCATTGGAACCCTTGATGAATCAAATTGCATGTCCCTTTCATGATTTAACTAAGCATGGGTAACTTGCATTATGACTTATTTATGGATTTTTACATGATTCTTGATGATTTACCATTCAAATTGTGAAATTAAGTTTGAATTCCATACCCATGTTATTGATCTGCATTCATGGCATGTGCATGGTTATTGTTCCATTGGAACCCTTGATTGAAACTCTTGATAAATTCATGTTCTCATGTAATGCATGACTTGTGATCACATAATCCCTTGCCATGGCTCTTTGAGCAAATTTGGGTGATTGCACCCCCATGATATGTCTTGATTGCTTGTTATGACAAGCCCAAGTAGATGAGCTACTCTTATTGCATTGACATGGAATGATCATGAAATGTTTTGGAAACTCTTGATGGTCTAGGGCCTAAGCATGAACATGATTCGTGAACAATGGTTTTGATATGTCTAATGATGCATGATTTGCAAATAATGTAAGTCTCCCCATTTAATGTTTCATGTATATATATACGTATTCCCGTGGGATGAGACTTAGCACCGAGGGATTGGGCCTCACCCTTTCCGTCAAACTATGTGCCACCATGGTTTTTTGAATCCCTAGATAGGGGATCCCATGTCATGCTATCCCTTGTATCAAGGGATTCATGGGTACTACTTGGCAAGTAGTCCAGATCCGGGTAATGGCTCGTTTGGGTCTTTCATGTTATCGGTTGAGGTTATATCCCCGCTATATATGAACATAGGATTTGTAAAAACTCGAAAAAAATTTAAACCTCTTATGGTTGGTCTTTTATGATGTTATACTGGTCATGGTTGAAATTTGGTAGCCACGGGTTGAGTTTAAGTGGCCGAACGCCAAATGGATCATTTTGGGGCCTAGAGAGGCCGTTTGGACAGTGAGCTTCGCAGAACCATAACTTTTGATATGGGTCTAACCGTGTGGGCTAATACATATAAAATTGAATCTATTTGACTTATATTTGCAACACAACTGGTTTCATTCGATTCCAAGTTCGTATGAGAAAGTTATGGCCAAAGAGTGAGACTGCCTGAAATTCGGAAGACACTGAAAAGGGGCCCTGAAAATGGCCCAAGGCATAAAAGACGGACCGTGAAACTGTTCACAGTCCGTGTGGGGTTCCGTGAGATGGTCCATAGAGAATGGGGTGGCCAGGAACCACCCCACAAACTAAGTTAAGGTCCACGGACCACCCCACGGTCCGTGAGACCTCAAACAGACTGTTTGGTGGTCCCTCAAGTTGGGCAGAAGCTTGGCCAAGCTCTGGTTGGCTTATATTTGGCTAAAGAAATTTTGATGGGCAGTTACACGACCAGTGAGCCATTTGATGGGCACTGTAGCAGCCCATGTGACACTGTGTTACAGTTAAAGTTCTGTTTCATTAATGGTATTTTTGTGATTTAATTAATCCCTTGGCCCCTTTTAGGTATCCTAAAGTCCCCTAAACCCATAAATCAAGACCCTAACTTATTTTCATCCATTCTAAGCCTCCTCCAAACACTTTGAAAATTCTAAAATCCTCTTAGCCTCCATTGAAGAAACCTTGAAGAAATTGGGGAAGACGACCTTGACTAAGTTTGACCTTGCAATTATTTTGGTGAAATTAAGGTATGTGGGATTTGATTCAAGGATATCTTTTATCCTTGAATACCTAAGAACCCTAACTCTTTAAATTATAAATTTCAATTTCCTTAAGTTATAGGTTCTTAAATTTTAATGCAAATTTCTTGCTGGGACTTGAGTGCTATAGATTTTAGGTTATTTAATTGACATTTTGAGGTTGAATTTCATGACATTTTGAGGATTTGATTATGATCAACTTATGCATGTTCTTACACCCTTGATTTATTCATGAATATTGTTCCAAAAGATGTTTTAAAGGTGAAATTAAACTTGAATTTACATGAGCCTACATGGGTGGCTACCGAAATGGGTGTTGTTTCCTGTAAGGTATACCTTGATACCGACATGGGTATTGTTTCCCGTAAGGTATACCATGATATGATGTGTTATGCTTTGTAATGAAATCCTCCGAAATGGGTGTTGTTTCCCGTAAGGAAGGTGGTCATCCTCCGACATGGGTATTGTTACCCTTAAGGTGTGATGTAGATTACCCTTGGCAAGTAATCTTCTCTTACCCAATGAGGGGTCGCATTGGGGAAAGTTCATGT
>JBCEWC010020864.1:0-10727 GCA_038996855.1 Solanum aculeatissimum
AGAATATGAAGTCAGATTTTTGAAAAACGAAACGGATTTTTAGATATAGCTAAAACAAGTTTCCGGTAACTTCCGAAGCATATTTTTAGGAACATTTTGGTCATTTCACCTCTACTCTTGCCCCCCAAATTCTCACTGCCCCTTTTCTATCAACTTTCTTTGCCTTTGGGAGTGATTTTAACTTTCGTTCATTTTTTTTCTTTCTCTTTCTCCTTTTTTTTGTTTTTCTTACGGTCACACCCCAAACTTTTCTCCTCTCTTCTCCTCACTCAAATCTTTTCATACCTTAACTTTTCTGCATTTTTCATAATATCCACCCTCAACTTACGCTTTTGGCTAGAGTACAGGTGCACAATGTGTTTCAGAGGACAGGGCCAAAGTAACGATCTGCAGATAGACAAGGAAGGTGAGTTGGGTGATTATAAAGAAAAGGTCTATTCAGGCTCAACTTTTGGTTCAAAGGGAACAATTTTATTTGGTTGGTCAAATTTTAGGCTAAGTGACTTCACAACAAAAATGCCCTAAAATCCTATCCTAATCCAATCATTCAATTGTCTTAGTGGGACTTGCCGGACAAGTTTTAGCTCAAAAGTGTGTCAATCAAATTAGACAAATAGGCTCACATGCACATGACACAGACTATTTGACACTAATCAACACAGACATGCTTCATTCATCAAGATGTCAACTATACAATGTATACAATGCTTTCCAAGAATCACACAAGTTATTTAGGATGGGATGCATGCACATACAAGCTCTTTGAAAACCTTTAAAATTGGGGCATTTTTTTCACAAAAGTTATGGGTTGCTATGGACTCCTGTAAACACTTATATTTACTGAAACAAAAAACCTAAACACGCCATTTCTACCAAATATTTCATTTGAGAGAAAAGAAACATGACAAGAAAAACTCTCAAGTGGCAGGATTGTCGCACCCCCTCCAAAACAATAGTGTAGTGTTCTCGCTGCACACATATCAAAAAATACAAAGTAACAAGTGGGTAGAACATACCTTGGACGCTCTAGGAATTAGTCTTTCCATCAAGATTAGACCCACCAGCAAGGTCCATATCATCAAAAGTGGCTACGGGTCCAAAAATTCTCCCTAAAGCTCCCATCCAAGTTGTCTCTCGTGCGAGCCTCTCCCTTTCCTCTTCCTCAGCAGCTATTTGCCTTTGAGCCCTCATTGACTTACATATTTGTTTTTCTTCTATTGTTTTTGCATCTAACTGTGGGCCACCTCACTGAGATTTATTTTTCTCCTTACCCTTTGACTTTGGTGTGGTCATGGAGGGAACGGGTATAGCATGGTGAGTAGGTGGGGCTCCCCACACCTCTACCAAAGATGGTGCTACAACCGAAGTATTGAAAAGGTTCATCAAGGAATCTTAAGGAGTAAGAGGTGCAGTAGCATTATATTTAGCAGTTAACATGACTATCTACTTTTTCATTTCAGTTACTCTGCCCACAATATTAGCGTCCTCTAATCCGGATAAACTGTTGAACCTGTCATTAAAGTACCCCTCTAGGTTGTTGATCTGGTTCTGGAGAATGGCTATCTAGCCCCAAATATTAGCCCGGAGAGATGCCACAGCTTAGTGCACATGCGTTTGGACCACTTGGGATATCCACTCCACTATCTAATCGACCAAGGCCCATATCTATCATTGGTCTAACACCAACCTATAGAGGAACTTATACGGGACATAGACATACCCTTGTGGCATTTGAGGCAGTGCACTACTTCCCCCGAACTGCTCAGAAGCATCGCCTGAAGGTGGGGCATCAACAAACCCCTTAAATGGTTGTTGTGGGGCTGCCTAGGGAAATATCATTGGGCCAGCTGACCTATTTAATCTGGCCCGGTAAAGCGGGTTGTTGGTATCTTTGATCAATGTAATGTTTTCCACCTGTGTTTAAAAGATCTTACGGCCCAGATACTGGGTGGTCGGGACATGAGCTTTTATGCATAGGGCCCTAATATGACATGTGAATGGGAATCTAGCTCTTTCACTTAATGCCCAGTCCCGCATTTCTATGGCAATGATCCAGAGCACATTCACTTCATAACAGGCCATAAGGCAGGCTGCCAAAAAAGCCTGTCATAGTTAAAGAGTATTGTCGTTACCAGTGGGTCTCAGTTGGGAACTCACCACTGACAACCAGAATATGGCGACAAATGTGAGGGAGGCTTTGGCAATGACCACTCTGGGATCTGTAACCCAGGCTGCTTCAGCACTTTGTAGAGCTATCTGCTCTGCTATCCATGGTAGCACTGCTTCCCTAGATGTCGGATCAGACATGACTTCCTCCTCAAAGATCTATTATACTCTCGTGAAACAAAAATCGTCTGGCGGGGCTATGTAGTCCAGGCCAAAGAGAAATCTATTGATTGTGGTCTCAGAGATGTCCACCTAGGCATCCCGTACTGCAACGTATTCAAGTGGGACCACTTAGGTCTAGGTGCCGCTTCAACTTTGTGGAACCACCACCCACAAAGTTCAATAAACTGGCAATTTAGGAAGAGTAAAATTTTTGAATAATAGCTAGCCCATAGAAACTGGGTTTCTGTGTCATTATTTCAAATTGGTGGAAGTCAAATATGATCTTGATGTTTGGTACCCCATCTAGCTGATCTGTTATGACCCGAACCTCAACAGTAATAACCTACCATTAGAAGCCCCCAGAACCCTTGGTGAATCCCTGAGTGAATAGTTCCTTGGCCTCCATGATGGTCCATCATGTTCTCAAGAAAGCAATGATTATCTGAGTTGTTTTAAGATCAGGGGTCCAGGAGACAACATAATGTATATACTCATCATCGTTATCTCGGAGATAGACATCATTATCACCATCATGTTGTTAGTGACTCTCTGGAGCTGACTTTTGATGAGGTCCTATAACTCCGACAAGCAACAAAAATAAAGAACAACAGTCAGAACTTTCAAACCTTCAAGATGACATACTAACGGGTACTCAGACTTCCCTTATGTTGTAAAACGTGGCAATAACCCTTAAGATTGGTATCACCCAGTCTATCATAGGGAAATTTTACTAAATTAGAGTGCAAAAATCTCTATCACAAGCAAGCCATGAAAAATAATACAAGTATATACAATGAGCGCCTGGACAGAAACCCTACACGGACCGTGTAATGTGACACGGGTCATGTGGAGCTCCATGAAAAAGGACTTGGGTTGGCTGCGAAGGGAACCTGGATGGGACCCTCTTCACAGACCATGAGAAGTTACACAGGTCGTGGGAGGGTCCGTCTAAGTCGCCTTATGTGCACCGCATGAAGGAACCAACTAAACAGGATCGCCATACGAGTAGTGATCAGGCACACAGACCGTATGAGGTCCCGTGGGAAGAGACTTAACTTTATTTGCCAAGGGCTCAAGCATGAGACCCTACACAGTCTGTGAAGGGTTCCGTGATGAGCCTCCTCGATAGGAAACCAAAACCCACCACACGGATAAAGGTGGTTTACACAAAGATTAGGTTCACATCGCCAACCCATACCTACTACAATGCAAAAAACACATTTTTACCAAAATAAATCATCAAACAAACACTATACTTCCTAAAACTCCATGGATGACACTACTAGTAAACAACAATGGTGGTTTCTCACCCCAATGCAACACCCACTTAATTTATCATGCAATTTCACAATCTAGACCTTGAAATCCTCAATTACAAGCAAGATTAAGCACATGCAAACTAGAACATACACTAGAAGAAGAAGACCATGAGTGATTACTCTATGAGAGACAATGGAGGGATGATAGGTTGCTAAGAAATTGAAGACCCAAACCAAGATTGGTACCACAAATCGTGAGATGGATTTCCCTTTCGTGGTTAAGGAGAAAGAATTTGGTGGATTTGAGAGAGTGGAGCCTGAAAGAGTAAGGAAATAGGAGGAAATGGTAGAGGGGTTATTTTAGGCCTTAAGAATAGCTCAATTTTGACCTTGGTCAAAATAGGTCAACTCGTCTCCCGCACGAACGACCACACGACCCGTGTCATGTGTCACGATCCATTTGGACCATCCATGTTCCCAGAATTAGAGTATTGGAAAACTTACCTAGGCCACGTGCATCTCCACAGACCATTGGGCGGTCCATCTGATGCGTAACGGTCTGTGTAGATGACGTTGTGATGAAATTAGGCTTCGTCGTGCAATGGAGCTCAACAGACTGTTGAATGGTTCATGAAGGTGCACACGGGTCATGTACCGGCTCGTGGTGCCTGACTTAATCTATATCCCCCTCCTCAACTTCTCTTTGTGTGACAACCCTCATGCGTATGTGCAGGGAATTCCCAATCACCACCTATACATACCTGCAACTACAAAACCACGAACTCATGACATCATTAGATCATATATATATATATATATATATATAATTTTTTTTTTTAATTTTTTGTGCCTATATGTATTACAATGTATGGGTTGCCTCCCATGAAACACTTGATTTAACGTCATGGCACGATGTAGTTGCCTTGACTACTCAGACTTTGTCAAGTTTTATTTTCTCTACTACGGAGATATCACCTGTGGCACTGAGATATTTCTTAACCTTTTATCCATTAACATTGAATCGGTGCCCATCTTTGGCCTCTAGTTCTATTGTACCATGTGGGAATACTTAGGTAATTTTGCAGGGGCCATACCATCTAGATTTAAGCTTACCTGGGAATAGCCTCAACCTGGAGTTATACAACAGAACCTCCCGCCAACACTGCAACTCCATGGTGCAATGTGCTTGTAATGTTGGATCTTCATCTGATCCTTACATAGTGTTGCACTCTCTTAAGCATGAAAGTGAAACTCATCTAACTCATTGAGTTGGTCTAGTCTAAGGTCGGTGGCCTCACTCCAATTCATGTTCAATCGCTTTAGAGCCCAGAGTGCCTTGTGTTCCAACTCCACAGGTAGGTGGAAAGATTTACCAAACACTAATTGATAAGGGGACATATCAATCGGGGTCTTATAAGCCGTCCGATAAGCCCACAGTGCATCATCCAGTTTTCAGGCCCAGTCAGTTTTAGTTGTATTCATAGACTTGGTCAGGATCTCCTTAATCTCTCCATTTGAGACCTCAGCCTGCCCACTTGTCTTTGGATGGTAGGGAGTGGCCACCTTGTGTTATCGTACTCCATATTTGGCTAGCACAACACGGAAGATCTTGTTACAGAAGCGGGAACCCCATCACTAATGATAGTTCTGAGTGTCCAAAATCTAAAGAATATGTTTCACCTTAGGAAGTTAGCAACACTTCTGCTCTCATTGTCTGACAGTGCAAAGATCTCCACCCGCTTGGAGACGTAGTGCACTACTACCAATATATATTTCATGCGGTAAGATCTCATAAATGGGCCCATAACGTCAATGCCCTAGACGTCAAGCATTTCCACTACAAGAATCGATGTCATTGGCAGCTCTTGACTCCTAGAGATGTTACCCTACCATTGGCATTGATTATAACCCTACGCCAAGTCATGGGTGTCTCTATAGATGGTGGGCCAATAGTACCCACACTGTAAGATTTTCTTTGTTGTCTTGGCGCCACCATTATGGCTCTCCACTAGAGAGGAGTGAGAGGCTTCCATGATACTCATCATCTCCATCTCTAGTAGGCACCGCCTAATGACCCCGTCAGCACATATTTTGAACAAGTATGATTCATCCCAAAAGTACCTGCGCATATCATGAAGAAACATTTTCCTCTGGTGAAAGGTAATGCTCTCAGACATAATTTCACTCACCAGATAGTTAGAAAAATCAGCAAACCAAAGAATTAAGTCAACATAAGTGACCAATACCTGCTCATTGGGAAATAAATCATCGATGTCTGACAAATCATTACCTCTGGCCTCATCCTCCAATCTGGACAAATGGTCTGCCACTTAGTTCTCGGTCCCCTTTTTGTCTTGGACTTCAAAGTCAAACTCTTGCAATAGGAGAACCCATCTGATCCGCCTAGGCTTAGCATCTTTCTTAGCCATCAGGTATCTCAATGTTGCATGGTCTGTGTGGACGATCACCTTTGTGCCCAACAAGTAGGCCCAAACCTTATAAAAAACATACACTATAGCCATCAACTCCTGCTCAGTCACTATGTAGTTCATTCGGGAATCATTGAGAGTCTACTGGCGTAGTAGATAGTATGAAAAACCCAGTTGCACTTCTGAACCAGCACAACACCCACAACAATGCCACTCACTTCGCACATGACCTCAAAAGGGGCTGACCAGTCGGGTGCCACTACTACAGGTGCGAAGATAAATTTTTCCTTCAGGGTGGCAAAGGCCTACAGGCAGGTGTCATCAAATTGGAACTTTGCATCTTTATCCAACAATTTGCACAGTAGGTATGGAATTTTGGAGAAATCGTTCAAGAACTGATGTTACAAACCCGCATGCCCTAGGAAACTCCGAATTTCCTTTACAGAGATAGGAGGTGGCAATTTATCAATAACCTCCATCATTGCCTTATCTACCTCTATCCCCTTGTCAGAAATCTTATGGCCAAGGAATATCCCCTTCCTGATCATAAAGTGGCATTTCTCCTAGTTTGGGACCAAGTTTGCTTCCTCACAACGTTGTAGGTCCCTAGTAAAATTAAGGAGACAACCATAAAAAAGAATCACCCACTACAATAAAGCCATCCATAAATACCTCAAGGGTGTCTTCCAGCATGTCAGAGAAGATTGACATCATACACCGCTGGAAGGTGGCTGGGAAATTACACAACCCAAAGGGCATTCATCTAAAAGCAAAGGTTCTATATGGGCAAGTGAATATAGTTTTTTCCTTATCTTCGGATGTTATTGATATTTGGTTATAGCCCGAGTACTGGTCCAGGAAGCAATACCATCCTCTACCTGCAAACTTATCCAATATTTGGTCCATGAAGGGAATGGGGAAATGATCCTTCAAGGTCAATTTATTTAGCTTCCGGTAGTCCATGCATACTCGTCGTTCAGTAACAGGTTGCAAGGGGACTAGTTCATTTTTGTCATTTTCCACCACAGTCATGCATCCTTTCTTGGGGACACATTGCACTGGGCTGACCCACCTGCTGTCAGAGATTGGGTATATGACCCCAACATCGAGACACTTTATTATTTCTTTCTTTAACACCTCTTGTATAGGTGGACTAAGCCTGCGTTGGTTGATGTCGCTCAAGGCACACCTCTTTTTTTAGGTAAAGAGTTTGTTTTCAAGTAAATAACCTAACCGAGGTTAGGGTCGATCCCTCAGGGAATCTAGTAGACTCATAAATTAATTCAATGTAAGTCGGGATGATTAACCTACTTACCCAAGAAAAGGGAGTTTTCATAAAGTAAAATTAACTAAACTAAACTAATATAGGTGATAAGAAATCAGTAGAAAAGCCAACTAGGGTAATGTGTTCCCCATTAATCTCTAACTTGGTATTATCGAATAAATGCAACTTTTTCTAGTGTGTAGGTGTAGGACAGTAAGCTAGATTTATCTAAACCTTTAATCCAGCGAATAGGTAAATTTCATCATGGAACTAGATCCGTATTTATGATGTGACATTACTAACCCTTACTTCTTATCCTAGTACAACCTCCCCTTGATCCAGTTCAATTGATAAGATGAGAACATCTCAATCGAATCCTGTTAATTACCTCTTTTCCTATTCATTACTTTCTTGATCCGGCAAGTAATACTAGGCGAGTTCTAACATAGGCCTTCGTTAAAAATCAGTTAAAGTGAAGAGGATTAATTAATACAACCTAACACACCTTCTAAGAATTACACAATATTCATTTTACCTTGTACTCCTCATGGTTCCCATAATCCTAGCTTTGGATTTAGCTATGCATGATTAGTATAACTGCAGGAATTATGAAGTAAAGTATCATAATTGAGCACTTACACAGATGAATCTAAGAATATGAAATCCAACTCTTCAATTAGAATCACAAGGTCGAATTAGGAACACACAATATTTTTCCACTCAAAATATGATAAATCCTAAGTGTATTCTCTTAAACCTTGTTTAGACTTCATAATTCCTGAAAACTTAATGAACAATAACCTAAAAATTTATTTATAATGTATAAAATACAAAACCAAAATGTAATAGAAAAACTGTGTCAGCACACTCTACGGGCAGGTTCACGGCTCGTGTATCAATCTACAGCTCGTATGTCGAGATTTCATGGACTGCAACTAGATTCTGGAGACTATTTTTATGAGACCCTTCCATGGGTCATGTAAGATTCTACGGCCCATGGGGGGGGGGTTCGTTTGATGACTTTTCAGAACTTCTCCACTTTCTTATTCTCAGGGCACGACCACACTCTATGACTCGTCTGCTTCCTTTGTAGAGTTTAACTTAGAAATTCACCCCTCACGGGAAATTGCTATGAGAACCCATCTATGACTCATGAAATTATTCCACAACCCGTAAAGGGTTCCGTGGATTACCAAAATTTACTGTTTCAACACACTTTTCCCAAAAACTATGCTAACACAAAACAAACATGCAAAAATACAAACATATCAAATCTACTAACATCGCTTCGAGAACACACAAAATTCCAAGTTTTAAGCAACAAAAGTGTTGCATTTCATCAGCATATCAACACTCTCAACTTAAAATTATTTTTTGTTCTCAAGCGACAAACTCAATCTATAAAAGCAGTACAAAGACACACACTTCAACCCAATGGCATAGACTTTATCAAAATCAAACACAGACACACACACCTCTTTCAAATACATATTAGGTAGCTATCTGACAAACCAATGCAGATCAATACACTCAACAGTGCAAATATGACAAGTCATGCAACCATAAATAAGTAACAGTCATCGGCTTAGTCAGGTATTAACAATGCAATGCAAGTTCCCTCACAAAAAGAAGTCCCATTTCTCACTCTAGACGATATTTTCAGATTCAATACTTAGGGCAATACTACAACACTCACTCTCACAAATGATATTCAAATACCGTGACCAATACCATAGGCTTTCAATACTCACGAGTAATTCCTTCGACTAGTTGGACTAGGATCACTTTAGAACTTTCTAGACTTGTAACATAGGCTCAAGGGGCTTTGGTGGGATATTTTAAGAATATAGTGACTAATATCCCTCCTTGACACTGCATTTTCTACACTTTTGCCCTACCAACCTATCTTTTTCTCATTCTTATTTTTCTCCATTTTCTAAGTTTTTAGGGTGCTTTGTTCTTATTATGCACAATGCCTTTATTATTTTCAAAGTCTTTTCCTTCTTAGCACACTGATTAGGCATTTTTTCTCTCACCCTTTAGCATATTTTCGTCCCCTTTTTCTCTATCACTAGTTTTCCTCTCTTTACATGATTTTCCTATCATCAGTCACCCTCAACTTAGGATTTTGGTCTGAGTTGAGGTGCATAATATCCATCCTAATAACTAGGGACACTTTTGGTAGCCACCCTCAACTTAAGCTTTTTACTTCAGTTGAGGTGCACAATGTTCAAGAAAGGACCAGGGCCTAGTTTAGGACTTATCATTTATTAAGGCAAGGTTACTTGGTTATTTACAAATAAAGCGATCTATGCAAGGCTCAAACATAGGGATCAAAGGATATACAACATATTTGGTCGGTTATTTAGGCTGAGTAGACTATTAAGAACAACCTCCTAAGATCCTTTTCTAACCAACTAACCTACAGTCTAAGTCAAAGTAACAGGGCAAGTTCTGAATTGAAACATATTTTATGAATCATGCAATTTAAGCTCACTCACACATGGGACTACATACATGTCAACACAGACTATTCAGATCACGCTTTTTATCATAATTTAGCCTAACTTATCAGAACAAGCACTGTTAATTAAGTAATCATGCATAGTCTATCAAGACTAACTAATCAAAAATCTGGTGGGAATCATTTTTCAACAAAAACACAACTATGTCATAGATATAGGTATTGCGTGCTACTAATACTACCTAAACATCCTAAACATACTGGTTCTACAGAAAGTAAATATCCATAGGGAAAAAGAACACCGACAAGAAAATCCTTTAGATAAATAATTGGGATAGTTATAGGCCAAGGCTACTTAGACTTCACTGAGTCCTATAACTACCCACACCTATAGGAGGCAGCAGTACCGGGACCGGCCCAACCGGTCCGGAATTTACCAGAACCGGTCTTATTGGTGATGAAATGATCCGGTACTGGGACCGAACCGGGACCGGTAATACCGAAACTTTCTACCCTTACCTTCCCGGTCCAGTATAGTCCGGAGCCGGACCGGACCGGACAGGACCGGGTAATCTGGTAGTTTTTTAAAAAAAACATTGGTTAAAATTTGAATTTAAAGTGTATACTACCTTGTATTTAATATAAAAGTTCAATTTATTATTGTCAATTTTTAAAATATATAGATTTTTTAAAAATTCCAAACTTCAAAGTTTTTTTTTAAAGTTTGATAAAATTTAAACTTTAAATAGTTTTCAAATTTTCAAAAATCAAATTTCAAATTTTTTAAGTTTTCAAATTTAAAACTGAGTTTTAAACTTTAAATTAAATCTCTTTATAGTTTGATTTTTGAAAATTTTTAAATTTGACTATTTGAGTAGGAAAATAATCAAATATATAACTTAAAATAACTTGTAGAGTTAAAGTAAAAGTAAAAGTAAATCAAGATAATAATTTAAAAAATAAATAAGGCGAATAGCCTATAA
>JBCEWC010020865.1:0-10726 GCA_038996855.1 Solanum aculeatissimum
CTTCTTTAATTGAATTTAATCTTGACTGAAGTCAAGGGGCCTTGGCTAGGCTCATCAGGTAAATCACTAGCCAAGCCTGAACCGCTTGAACCATCGGGTTGAGGGTCTGACACGTGTCCTTTGAAAGATAGAATATACTCACAGCGACATGCAACAAGTGGATTGATTGGAGGAATTATTACACATAAATTGAGGAATCATAAGAGGAAATATACTCCAAATGATATCATAGCAGACATGAAAATGAATCTTGGTGTGGATGTCAACTATATGATGGCCTAGCGAGCCAAAGAAAGGGTGTTAGAATCATTGATGGGAAAACCAACAAAATCTTATAATAAACTCCCTGGATACTTGTATATATTGGATAGGACCTACCCTGGTTCACATATTCGAATGAAGAAAATCCATGAAAATCATTTTTTGTACCTATTTATATCGTTACATGTTGTTATAGAGGATTTTGATCATTGTAGGCCAATAGTGATTGTAGATGCTAGCCATCTCAGATGGGCATACATTGGTGCTTTTGTTGGATCTAGCACTTTGGATGAAGCAGGTAAGTGATATACATGAATACGTTATTGTGCACTGCTGCGTCATGACTTTTTTCACATGTAAAAATATTTTAAAATGTGTATACATATGTATGGGCAGGGAATATCTTGTCACTGGCTTATGTGATTATTGATTCTAAGAATGATATTGTTTGGTCGTGGTTCTTTGAACAATTTAAAGTCGCATTTGGGGAAAGAGATAATATGTGTGTTGTATCTTATAGAAATGAAAACATTATAAAGGTTGTTTCCAAGGTATACAATAATGTGCCGCATTACGCATGTATATGACATCTATGGAACAATGTATGGAAGAACTATAAAAAAATCAAACAAGCTTTTGGGTGAGGTATTCTACTCTATGGCAAAGGCATACACACAAGCTGAATTTGATATGTTGATGGATAAGGTTGAAAAGGTAGATATCAGAGTCAAAAAATATTTGGAGTTAGCTGGTTATGAGAAGTGGGCAAGGTTATATGCACCGATTAATCGAGGTTGGGTTATGACGTCAAATATTGCGGAGTCTATCAATTCCACACTTGTAGAAGCTATGCAATTGCACATATTTGAATTCCTAGAACAAGTAAGGTTGTTTTTTTCTAGATGAAACTGTACGAATCGATAAAATGCATCTTTTACATTAAGCTTCTTGGGAATAAATTTCAGGAGATACTCACGGATAATGAGAAACAATCTACGTGTATGACGGTATGTTTCCATAATGCATTCAATTTAACGGAGAAAATAGGTTTATATTCATTGTAGCATCGTATTATATATATTTTTTGTTTCAGGTTGTTCCATCTAGTGATTACATCTATTCTGTGAGTGATGAAGGAAAGCAACATATAGTATGCCTTCAAAATAAAAAATGTAGTTGCAGGAGATTTCAAGTTGATGAAATTCTATGTGCACATGCTTGGGCAGTGTTGAAAAGCAAAAATATACTACCAGATGAATATTGTTCTAATTTGTATAAGCCAAAAATAATTTTGAAGACATATAAGGTGCCTGTGTATCCTCTTCCGGATATAACAGAATGGAACGTGCATGAGCATATATCTAGAGAAGTTGTGTTGTCGTCAAAGTATAAACGGCCTCCTGGACTATCAAAGAAGCAACGTGATAAGTCATACAGAGAGATGAAAGAGAAGAAAAGTAGTAATTCTTGTAGTACATATGGGTCTTGTGGTCACAATAAGCGTATCTGTAGATCTGCGTCTCGTAATATGTAGTAGTATCTTCTTTTTTTTTTTTAAATAGTTCAAATAAACTGTGTTGTTTTTCATTATTTGTATGATGTCCACAGTTGATTGAATGAATTGATTTTCCTTTCTTATAATTTTGTTGTTTTTTGGTGCGACAAATTATGGATTTGAAGTTTATTAATATATTGATATTGTTACTCAAAACAAATTATCATCGTCACCTGTCTTTCAAAACACTGAGGCTATGAAGATAAAAGACTATAATCGTGTACCCATGGACTTTGAAGCACCTGTTGGCTTGTTGCGTATCCATATTTTTTGTTTTAAAAAAAATTTGTTTGCTTCCTGTGCTCTTTTTTAAAAAATTAGTGTTTCATTTTTTGTTTTGAAGTATCCCTCAATTCTCTAAATTAGTTTTCCATTATAATTTGATTTTTTGGTTCTGAATCTGGGATTCCCCAACAAAATAATTTTCTCGGTGATCTTTTTGTTCTTAAAAATTGACTTGATGCGTATTAAGGAATTAAAACTTTGATTTTTTGCTCTCAAGAAAAATATAGGGAACATTGCTTTTTGACTGATACTTGTCTTTGGAACCATTTGTTGTCATCACATATATAAAAATAAAATAAAAGTTAGATTAAATAATATGTACATATTCTTGGATAGATGACGTAAGTATATGTACATTTATGTATATATATATATATATATATATATATATATATATATTGTTTTATGTAAGAAGTTTGGATGAGCTCTTAAAATAAACTCATTTCATTCAAAAACATAATCTATTTATATAGAGAGATATAAACGGAAAGAAACCATTTTGTACAAACAAAAAATCAAAACACAAAAACAAACAGATACAAAAAGGACCCTAAATTATTGTGATCCTTTCACTATTATCGATTTCAACGTGTGGCCTGGTAACTCTAGCAGGGGCCTCGTTTTCGTTGACAGCTCCATCCTCGGCGTTTTTTGAAGCATAATCCCATAGGAGTGTGCCATATCTTATGTGAAGTAACTCTACATCGAAGAATTCAACTGGAATGTCATCACCTTCGCTCAGATACTCTGCATACGCAAGCAAATGTAAGCCACAATCCCTGTACAAAAATTGGAAGGATGTGTAAATCATTATCAAGAAAATAAATGTTCATTTACTATATACTAAATCAAAAAAGGGAAAAAATGAGAGTATTATACTTACATGCTACCGTATCTTTGTTAAGGTATGCCATCTACATAATTCACGTCAAAAGGGATATTCTGATCTTGTGTATCATCCATACTATTGACAGAATACATGGACAAATATGTAGGCAAAAGCTGAGCAAGTTTATGTATTTCGTGTCTAACAAAAGCATCATGCCCAGCTGATTTGTATGAGTCATAGTCGTCAATGCGTCATTTCGCAAAAGTTAGCACAGCAAGAACCCAATGACTTTTTTCCTTCACGTTGACAGGTATAAATACATGATCAACCGTATTCCATGAAATGACAGCCATCAACCTGTACCCATTTATGTATTCACGTATGACTCTCTCTTCTTTTGCGACACATGTTTCACTTGCCACATCAGCATACTCATCATATAATTTGAAAATTTTTATGTTAAACAAGCAATCAATCGTGGTGTATTTGTATCTGCTATTGATGTTATACTTATTTTCTTCCGCAAATAATAGAGTATAACATCAATATGCTGTAAAAAATATAAGATGAAATATGATATATATAAGGTACAAAATAAATTTTCCTTTTTTATTTTTTAAAGAGAACAGTGTATCCTCTTACCCCATCGTTCAAACTTTGACCTTCGAAAGAAAGCATGTAGAACCAATTTTTTGATTAGCTGAATACCTAGATCCATTGGGACCAAAAGCGTTGCTTTGTTCTTCTTATAGTGATCTTCATCATGCATCCTTAAAAAAAATACATTGATCCTATAATTAATACAAAAGATGTAAATTGTATAAATCATATGAAAAAAAATCACTTACTGATGTTCATGCCTAGAGAGGAGTCCTTCACACAGCCAATTTGCATAGTCCTCGAAGAGGTCATAATTGTGTGGCCCTTGTATGACGTCACAAACAAATGGGTGTTTCTTTTTATATATATGGATCACATTCGATGAACTACCTGATAAAAAATAAGAGATAAAATATATTGAATCTGAATATTAAAAAAATAACTCTAATATAAATGATAAAAACAAAGGGATAAGCGTGTTGTATTTACCAGCAGAAGATCCACAGTTTGCTGGGTATGGAGAACAGCTCCAACTACCAGATGGTCCGATTCTTTGAATTGATACGAGTGTAGCATCATAAACAACATCCTCTAAATTTTCCACACTTGTTCTTTCTGGATTAAGGCTCGGTAACAACTCGTCGAGCAACTCAAATTGTGACTCTGGTTGTATTGCGCTTGTTGCATGAACGTTCTGCTCAATTGCCTCCTGGATGGGGCTGGAAAATACATGTTGTTCGTCGTCCATTTGGACACTTACTTTAGGAATGTTCGCGTTGTGCAAACCTTCGTTGAGTTCTATTTGCTCAGCTTGAACAGATTGTTTAATATTGGCTTCGTTAGAAGTCAATTTGTTTGATGGTGGTATCTAACACATAGGAAACAATTATGTCTAACTTGTAAAAATACAATGTCCATAAAGTTGATTTTTTGAATTGTTTATCGGTATTTTATCTTTAAAAATAATTACTGATAAAGTAGAAAAATATTATATGGACAAGAAATAGCCATAATTGATACACGTGACAACTCCAACGCACAAAAACTAGAATTCGAAGCATTGCCAATTGAAAACTAATACAATGTATTGTATTACCTCGAATCTATCAGCGTGTGTTAGTGAAAATGTCTTGTGCCTCTGGATGCTGATTTGTTTCATTTTGAGATCTCTCGTTCGGTGGATCTGATACATGAGATAGTGGCTTGCTGCGTGTGGCCTGTATATCAATATAAAATAGTAAGCATTGTGTAGTGTATATGTGACTTGCTAAAAAAATAAATTTGTTATATGACCTCTCCAGTTGTTCAATTCACGTTGATGACATCCCTGAGATCTTTGAAATTTTCAAGTATAAACAAATGCATATCCTTGAGCTCGGCAAACACCTATGCGTGCAGTAAAAATTATTTTTTTTAGCAAAAAATAGAAAAAATGACAACTTACTGGATAACTAAGATAGAAACTAAAACAAAAATAAAAATGAAAACGGCTTGCTGAATCCTTCAACTTGACAAGATTTCCCTCAATTTCATAATTTCATCAGCATTATTGATCGATTGCTTCTCTATCAACACTACTGATGGTGTTTCGTCGGCCACACCATCGACAAAAGATTCCTTGGGCTGCTTCTAAAGATTCGATGTTGGAACATTAGTATTCACCTTGGTGGATACAACAGGATACTCAAGTGAAAATTTTTCATTAGAAGATTCACTGACATGTTGTCTTCACTTCTTTTTTGATGGTAATATTGATACATCGACCTATTTTTTCTCTCCTCCTTTTTTCATTAACATTTGTACTGGAGGGATCGAAGTGAAGATGTCATCCTCATCTTCGTCAATTGATGTTTCCGAGCAATACATGTCGTCTTCACCATTTTCTGATGGAATTTGGAGAAATACAATCTCCTTAAGTGTGGGTGGTATATTTTGGTAAGTTGACTGTGAACAAGAAAAATAAAAAATAAAACATACATTAATATATAATAAATTTATAAACAAATTATATATATAACTTATACAGGACAGTTAACACTTACCGGATTATCATTATCTCTGAACATTCCTTCCATTAGGTACTCATAATATGGTAGTTTATCTATGGTCCTCCAATTTAGCAACCTGGGAATTCAAGACGACCCGTTGACAATAATTTTTGTGTCAACCGATGAACAACATTCATACAACCATACTTGCATGGCGAGAGGCATACCGACAATCCTATAGTACTGTTTTGCGGCATCCGTCTTCTTGGAGATACTCTTAACCAAAGCTTTGAATGCTTTTGTGCCCCAAGGGTATTCGTTGTATCGACCACTCTCAACCAAATCAAAATGCATTTGTGGTATGAATGCACTATTCTTCTCTCTAGAAAATATGAATGTATTTATGAAATAAAGTATTGTTATCTTGATAGCGTCGTCATCGTTCCCATCACACCAAATCTAGTTCTTGAAACTTCTAACCAACTCTTCCTTTTTCACTATCTTTTTGCCTTCAAAGTATTGTTTCATGAGCCCGTTAGGTTAGCTGGTGTTGAATGAAAAATCCTCAATATCGACAACACATTTTAGATCCGTGATAATGTCAAACTCTCTAAGACTAAATCGCAATGTGGAATGATTTATATGAATCAAGAGAGCATCTGCAGAACTTTCTACCAATTCGCATGCCATGAAACATCTGAATATTTGTGCCTGAACAAAACATTGGTGCATACACCAAAGCATGTATCCTTTAACTTGTTAAACTGCGCCTGGCTAAGCTTTTTCTTCAAATCACGAATAACATTATGATTCGTGTACACTTGCATATGCGGAGCTTCAACAGGGCGATTTAACACATAATATACGATTTTTTGCATACAAAGATGCAAAAAAATTGGGTGAATTTGAGACATAACGACCCCAGTACATTTACTTCGACAGAAAAAAATGTTGTATTCGTATTTTATATAATGAACTAATTTACATACATATAAAATAATCAAGTATCAAAACTTTTTCGGATAATAGTAAAATACCTCTTTTGTTGATCGTTGTTCTTTTTTCTTTCCAGCATTGATTTTTCTCTTTGACTGTTTTGAACTTTTTTTTCTATTGACAGAATTTGTCCCTTGCTCTTGGCTAACTACATTCAATGGTACTGGATCAATGTGGTTCTTCGTACGCATTTCAATCTCCATTGCGGCAGCGAATGTTGGAAATACATCTTGTTGTTGAGTAATACACAAATCAAAATATGGTACTTCATCCAGAAAATTATCAAAATAATTGATACCTCGTGTAACTCTCTTTGAATTACTGATTTCATCCATGGTAAATATTTTGATAAATGAACGCAAGCTGATATACACCCCTAAAAGTTGATGAAAATATATATATAAGTATGTAAACCAATTACAAATAGTTAGGGATCTGAAAAGACACCTAGTGGTATATGATGAATCACACTTTAATGCCTGAAATCCTTCAAAAAATCGTGAATTAGAATATGAAATCGAATAAAATCACACCAAAAGATTTGGGTATGACACAGAAGAGAATAATATATAAATGAATGTATACATAAAAAAAATTGAGATGAAATTTACAATAGATCCACATGCAGAGAATCTTAGTAGAGTATCCACACTTTAAAACCTGAAAATCACACAAAAAATCACGAACTATGTGACGAAAAACAAGCAAAGTAACCAAAAAATCTGGATTGAAATTGTGAAAATAGAACCTCATGCCATGAACTGGACGGTGCAATCTTGAGATGAAAAATATGAATTTACGTGATATACACATAGAAAAGGAAAAAATCTCATCGTCTTCAAGCAAAGAAAAAGTCTAATGGTATTCAAACTGGAAGATGTGTAGCTTTCCTTGAATTTCTCTATTAATTATTAATGAAAGAGAAAGATATTTAATTTTGAATTGAAAAATACCGGATATACATTGAAAATGAAGAGTGCTGTGTATGGATAATAGCAAATATATGCCTAAAAAGATGTACTTAGGTTGTACAGTATCTTTACTAATTAATACATGGTATCTTGCTATTAAAACTTAATTATATCCATATATAATAAATAAATTAAAGTGTTATTATATTGACTAAATATTTATCATAGTTTGCCATATCATGAAGTTTTTCCATATTTATATGCATGGTTTAAGATTTTAAGTTTGGACTCATATTATTATGTTGGGAGAACTAAGCATGCCCATTTAAATTAAACTATTTACATTCATATGCCCTCTTTACATTTATGCCCCCTAATTAATTATAAGTAATACTCCCCTAATTTGCCTACTATTAAAATTTGTGCATGACATTATTATCGCCCACCCTATTTAATACCAATATGGTATCAATATACCAACAAATTATTATAGAAGATTAAGTTTAGCCATATAAGATATTGATATGGTATCAATATTATACCGGCAGAGTAGCACAGTGCATTAAGCTCAGTCCTATATGATGCCGATATGCTATCAATACATCGATGGAGTATCACAAAAAATAATTTTCTACTAATTTCGAGTTTAATAAATAAAATTTTGACTTTAATAATTTTTTCTTAATTATTTCTTAAAAAAAGAGCCCAAAACTATATTATACCAATAGGGTATCAATATATTGATGGAGTATCATAAAGGATTAAGCTCAATCCTATATGATACGTATATGGTATCAATATACCAAAAAGTATCACAAAGAATATATTTTCTATTAATTTAGAATTTAATAAATAAGATTGTAATTTTAATAAAATTTTTTAATTATTTCTTATTTATTTATTTTTTTAAAAAGCCTAATCCTATGTGATACCGATAGTGTATCAATATACCGATAGAGTATTACAAAGAATCCCAATAAGATTATTTTTATTTTATATTTTCTTTTTCACTTTCATCTTTTACCCAATAAAAACTATTACGGACCAAATTTAACATAATCTAAGGACCAGATTTAGGCTTTTCCTTAAGTTATAAAAAAAAGAGAATTAACGACCAAAAAGTATTCTTGTCCTCATAAGTGTACATTTAAGAACCAATTTCTCAACTTGTCACTAAATGTTGGTCTCTAATAACCCTTAGGTTCAAAAGTGTGAACGACAATGATGACTGATATTATAGAAACATCTCCAACAGACAGTGAGCATGAAATAGTGAACCAAGTTTATTAGGCAAAACATGAACCAAAAAAGAGGGTGGAAAGAAGAAAACTTTATTATTTAAGTTGAAAAACTTCTAAATAAGAAAACAAGAAAGCACGCAAGGGATACATGTTCAAGTAGGACTTTGCTAGGATTAGGGATACTCATATATAAGGAACATTAAAATCCTACTAGAGCAGCTTTTACAATGATGGCGATCTTACAGCAAAGGCAAAGAAAAATCATTGAAAAGCAAATTTAAAGAAAGAAGAACTAGAGTTAGATTTTCTTTCTGCAGAGTGATTAGTTTTGTCTGTTCAACTTAGAGTTATTTGGTGATAATATTCTAAGTTAAACGTGTTTTGAGAGATTTGTAACAAGAAGTGGGTTTGACTTCTTGGAGAGTAGCTTGTCATTGTCAAAACATTTATGAACTTTCAGCATGCCAACATGTATTCAAGTTGGGCATTCATCTATTATACAACAATCTTTAAATTCACGAATTCTTTTATAATTACTAGAAGTTTTCGAAATTCAAAAACAAATATATTCAATTTGACTATGATCACGGATCTGCTTCAGCATGTTAGGTTCAATGTATAATGGGTGAATGGATAATGGTACATAGTACAAAGATTGGTTATTGAAAAATGTGAAAGTTACAAATTCATGAAACTTTTCGTATTTCGGTGCAACCTTTCGTCTACTATACATGAATCATTATACCATCCATTGTCTATAAATATCTTAATCCTTCTCAGATATTGGAAGAACTCGAGAGAAAACAAAGGGATATTTTGGTAGAAAGGTTTAAAATAAGTTTCATAAGGAAAAGATTATGTTTCAAAAAATTCAAGTGTGATTACAAGCCCTTGAATGGTTCGTTGGACAACAAATTTGAGGTACCGCTATTTATTTATCGTGAGTTATTTTATCCTGAGAGGATATATTCCATAATCTCAGGTACTTGAAAGGAATAATTTTCTTAAGGAAACTTTGTGAATTCAAAGGACTTGACTCCTATCTCCTTTCATCTAGTAGATTGTTCTTAAAAATAGATTTAACTTCATATTGAATATTACTTTAATTATATGAAATTTATTTGAAGTTATTTCATTGGAAAAATTAGAGTTTGCACTACACAATTATCATTATTACTTGAAAACAACATAACATAGTTTATTTTTGCACTTTGTTCATAAAATGCGCTCTACAAGTTTGATTTACGTTGTTATGCATAAAACGTACTCCACAAGTGTGATTTATGCTTTGTTTCATAAAATGTGTGTCGTGAATGGATTTTATGTGTTTCAGAAGAAAATGAACTGAAATGAAACAAGTCTGCGTCACAGACTTGCTCCATCACAGTACTCGATTTTCAATTTTAAATCAAGGGCATTCCAGTCTTTTTTCACCTATGCTAGACTAAAGCCCTATCATTTTTTCCTAAAATCAATAACTCGTGCTCATTCTCTTTCACTTTCACATACCTTCATTCAGAGAAAAACAGTTAAGGAGAAAAGAGAAGAGTTAGGGCTTGAAAAAATCTCTCAAATTCTTCAAGAAACTTTGTGCCCCGATATGTAAGGTTACCCTAAACCTTATTCTCAATTTTTACCAATGTTTTTACCAAGAAATTTAGTTAAGAGTCAAGCCTGAGTCATTCCCGTTGATTTTATGAAAAACCCTTTAATTCTATCAAGCATTTCTTCCTAATTACATTATTTTATTTTTAAGGATTATATTGTTGAGTAGATTGCTTTAAAGTTATGAAGTAATTAATCATACATCTACAAGAATCCTAAAGAAGTTTTGAAATCATTTTGGTCATGTCTTGCTTGAATTGAAGAAAGATTATTTTCTTACGATGTATATAGAGAGTTTGCGCATAATTTAAGTTAAATGGGTTCTTTGAAATACGTGTTGATGCCAAGTATGAGACTGAGCATATATTTTAAACTAGGTAATTAGTCCGCGCTTCGCGCGGTCATAAGTAATCTTATTACGTTTATATATCTTAATATTAAATTTAATAAAATAC